>PVIR01017788.1:0-13681 GCA_004026965.1 Petromus typicus | reverse complement strand
TGAGACCCTGTCTCAAAAAATCTAAAAAAAAAGAAAAAAAGAAAGAAATATTTGATTAAGAGGAAATAAGTCTAAGCAGATTTTTCAGATAAGGAAACTGAGTCAAAAATACTAAGACTTAGGGCTGGGAAGTTAGCTGGGCCAGGGAGCTACCTCAGTGGTTCTGGCACCTGTCTTGCAAGCACAAGGACCTGGGTTTGATCTCTGATAACCACATACCATACTGGGCGTGGAGACTCACCCCAGTAGCAACCAGTACCACATACCACAGTGTCGGGCGTGGTGGCTCACGCCTGTAATCCTAGCACTCGGGAGGCAGAGGCAAGAGGATTGCTGTGATGTGAGTTTGAGGCTGAGCTCAGGGCCAGCCTGAACCACAAAGTGAGACCCTGTCTCAAAAAACCTAAAAAAAAAAAAAAAAAAAATTAAGATTTAGGTGAAGATGAGGTCCTTATTCCAACTACCCAGACCAGCACAAAGATCAGAATTTAGAGCAAGATTATTTGGTTCACTAAAGATCTAAAGGTCATCACATGGTGATAGAGAAAGAATGGTAGTTGGGAAGAATGAAAGATGATTCTAGAAAAATGGATAGGGCCCAGGCCAGACACACTTATAAACTTTATTAATATATTAGGGTAGGGATTTTATCCTAAGATAATGGAATGTCATTTAGGAGATTTTAAGGAATGTGCACCATTACAAGGTGGATAGTATTAATATTCTGTAGTAAAGGATGTGTCAATTAGCAGTTTCCATGAAATGAAAGTATGAGGATATTCACTTGAAGCTGGCTTTTGTTTGTTTGTTTGTTTGTTTTGGTTTGTTTGTTTGTTTTTAGGGAGATGGTGACAGGATTTTGTTTTGTAGTTTACACTGGCCTTCAACTTGTGACTCTCCTGTCTCAGGATCCAGAGAGATAGAAGTTTAGTTGTGCACCACCACACTGGTTTAGTTGTTTGTTTTTAGTATTATAAATCTTACAATTTTATCTTCTCTCTGTAGTGATTATTTGAAAATGTAGACCCAAATTGTGATCCTATTTAGGCCTATAGAATGTTCTTAATTTTTGTAGCTTAGTTTTGTCAGTGGAATTATTACTTTTCCATCTTTAAGTTCCCTAGACTAATGTACTCTCAATATGTTTTTGTGTTCTATTCAATTTTAAAGAATTTTATTTTTTATAATGAATACAGAAGACAATAAAAATATTTGTAAAAATGATGCGGTAGAAAGTAAATGTGATTGTTAAACATGTTTTCATAACTGTAAAAATTAAGATTAATGATAAAATTCACTAGAAACTGCAGGTTTTGCCTTGACTGGTATTATTTATCACTAATAAAACAAGAAGTCATGTGACTACTGCATATAAAATATTTTGATGGACTAGAAGTAAAGCTATTGTTTCTAATTTTGTAGATTGCATATCTCTTCAGCTTTGTATTATTTTTCAGTTGTGAATTCATGAAATTAATGCATTTATAATTTTTATAAGATAAATTTTCCAAAATGTTCTCCATTACCTAATAATCACATAGAATCTGCCTTTCAATAAAAAGTCATCTCTTATTGATCTTTCCAAACTGGATGATGGTTATATATATTTTTATATCATTACAATCACATAGGAAATTCATTTCATCTATAGTTACAGAACTTGGAATTTATATCATAATGTCCATTTAATGCATCCATTGGAATGTACATCAGTGAATTACAGTTTTGAGGGTATCCTTCTGAGTACTTCCTAAACTAGGAAATTATGTGCATATCCCTCATCAAATTATATTTCCTCATCTTTTTGATCTCCAGGTTTTAAAATTGTTTTGGGCCTTGATATAGAGTAGTTGAAATTGTTTCTGTGCTTTTAACTTTACTAGAAAAGCATAATTGTTCATGACAGTCATGCTTATGAGTTAACATTTTAGGAGACTTCTTAGTTTCTAAGACATCACATAGTTCTTGTGTACTTTCATCTTTGTGATTGTTCCTTTTTGTTTTGCTAGTTTCCTTTCCTTCCTCAGCCACAAATTTCACATTCTTAAGGGTTTAACTTCTGATACTTTTGTCTTGTTTCTGCAGGCACTGTCTTCTTAGATGGCCTGTTTTTAGCCCTCTGGATTTAAATTCACCTGTATGCTGATAACTTTCCAATACATCACTCCAATACTAATCTTTTTCTTAAGTTCCAAATTGTAAATGTATTTAGATTTCTCAAAAACATCTCACAATAACAAATTGGAACAAAAAAATCTTGGCATTTCCTCCCTTCTCAACTCATATTTTTCCAGTCCTTTGTATGTCTAAAGTATCTTGTTTGTGCTACTTGTGCAGACCAGACCTAGAAGCCACATTTAATCCCTACCTTTCTCTATGTTTCAGTGGTGAAGCCAGTGGTAAATAACACCTATTCACTATGTTAATTTCTGTCAAGTTCTTTTTACAGGATATCAATTCTATGAGACTAACTGTTTTAAGAAACAAAGAGGATTTAAATTTACCCAGTAATTTATTGACCTGAAATTGGAAGAATGGCTTGTTGCTCATTTCTATATCTTAAGTTTACAGAGAACTTTTCATTTGTTTTAATTTTAGTTATAGTAATGTAGCCTAAGTCACAATCTCTGCTCAGCTGGTCCATCCCATTTTATCCAACTACTACTATTGTTGTTCTAATTGAATCTGTTCTTTGACAGTGTTTTCATGGGCAAATCAAGTTGAAGTATTCCAATGAGTTCTCTACCAACTTAGAAAAAATACCAGCTCTTCACAGGGTCTAGAAGAGTCTACAGGGTCATATTTCCAACCTTTCCAATTCATTTCCCTTAGTCTTTGAGAAAATAAAAGTTATTGTTTTTGGTTTTTCCTCTGCCTGGAGTGAACATTCCTTTGGTGAATTTCTGATTCATTATTATCACTCATGTTTCAAGTTTCATCTCTAGTTGTTCCCCTTCTCAGTCAGTGGGTTGATTGTTCTTCTACCCCCACACTCATGTGCTGCTTCATTTTTCTATTTTATTTTCTATGAAGCACTTATTAGTACTAATATCATTTTATGTACATTGTCATTTTTGGCGCTTTTTACTAACTATATCTCGATTGTAAAAGCAATGTTGGCAAGAATCTATTAATAGGGTCAAAGTAGTATTGTAATTTTTTCTGAGAAGTTGTGGAAATATGAATAAGTGCTATGGCTGATGCTTTCCTGGCTTTCAGGCCTGGATAAACTGGCATTTTTGATACACTATCCTCAAGGGTTTTTAAGTCACAATTGGATAGTTTTTATAATTCATCAGTCTCTCAAAGTACACCTCCCTGAAGCTGGAGCTGGGACTTTAGGTGAAGTACCTGCAGTGCAAAATTTAAAACAGCATTGAAAACTTTAACCATCAAGGTAAAGAATGTTTTCATGCAAAATTAAAAAGTTAAATCAGAAAGCAATGACCCTCATTACCAAATTACTTACTTTTGTAAATAAAGCTTTAAGATAACACAAAGTTGCTTTGTTTGGTGCTATTTTCCTGGAGCCCTAAAATAGTACAGGGCACACAGTAAGTGTTCAGCAAAAGTTTGGTGAGTTGTTGAATAATTTTTGTACAATGAGAGAAACACTGAACATTTAAACATGAAGTAGAACAAATCTGAGATAATGTTTCTATCTTCAAGATGAAGCTAAAGAGGGCCAGGTGTAGTGGTATACGACTATAATCCAAGCTCTCAGGAGGCTGAGACAAGAGGATTGTCTTAAATTCAAGGACAGCCTGGATTACATAGTGAATTCTAGGCCAGTGTGCAATATAAAGGGAGATCCTAGCTCACAAAAGCAACAAGGAAGCATGAATCTAAAAATCACAAGAGGTAACTTAGGACCATAAATAAGATGCCAAATCCTGACTGACTTCAGCATTCTGGGATAACATGAAGGCTTTTCCTTCTCTCTACACCCTATATTCTTCCTGGGTACTTTTTTTTTTTTTTTTTTTTTTTGCACTGGGGGTCAAATTTGGGACCTTGCACTGTGAGGCAGGAACTGGAACCACTGAGCTAAATCTCTGGCCTCATTGGTACCTTTTTTTTAATTCTTTGGTCTCCTACTCTTTCTTCATACTCTTATGTTACTTTTCATAGTCTGTCTTCAATTATTACTCTCGGGATCACTATACTATAATTACCTGTAACGATTGGGAGAAAAGGAACAGTAGCCAAAACATTGCTACTGATGCTTTATAGGTGAAAACAGTCCTAGGCCTTTGGGAACTAGAAATGATACAGGATGTTGAGGACATGACCACCGCCTCGTTTGCAGCATCTGTTCTGCTGCTGTTTGACGCAGCTGAACTCTGCACACTGACTATACTTCAAAAGTTAAAGCATTTCACATTAATGAAGGTCTAAGAAAACATGACACCAATGATAATTTGGTACCTTTTCTCCATGAATGTATGAAGACTGATTTAGAAAATTATTACAATTGATTTTATGTATTTAAATTTATGTGGGAATTTTTTAATCATATGAAGAGCAAATTAGAATAACCTTAAACAAATATGATTTCAAATCATTGTTAATCAGTATTTTCCAGGTGGTTGGAAATCATTGTTTCCTTGATATTTTACAAAAAAGTATGTACTGTTGTCAACAGAAAAGTAAATTATTCCCAACAACTTTGTCTATTAGTTTCTTTCTTTTTCATCTCCATTTGAGAAAGAGAAAGTAAAATGAACAAATATTAGCATATCTCACACATTTAGAGGAATTAGCAATCTGCTAGGCTGATGTAATGCCTTACATTCATTGCTGATAGTAAGGTGAGAATATATTCTGTCCTGGGGAAGATAAATAGAAATAATGGTTTTTCAAAGAAAATTTTAATATTATAGTCAGAAAGTTCTGTAACACATGATCCTACCATTTTGCTTTGGAGATTACGTTCTATGAGAATAAAAAAATAAGAGAAATATATTTCAACATGGATGATTAATATTTCAGTGGTAAAAAGTAAACTAGATATGCAACATGGAATAAGCTATTGTTGATATAAAATTGTAGGAAAACAGTGACTATTAAGGTATTATATTAATCTATGTTTATTACCACAGTAAGATATGCGAGGCAGGCTAGCTTCAGAAAGAAAAGTTTTTTTTATCTTACCTTTGAGAGCATGATGCCAGTAGAGGGGAATTAATGGTGAATTTCACATGTGAGTAAGAGAATTCACAACTCAAAACAGAAACCCAGATATGACTCAGCAGCCAAATTCACCTTTAAAAACAACTTATTCCTGCAAGAGATCACAACTCTCATGTAACTACCTCAGTATCCTTTGAGGTAGCTCCATAGATGACCTAAGAATGTTCCACCAGGTGAGTTTCCCACCACCACTAAGAAGTATCACTTTAGGGACTGAATTTTCAACACAAGAACATTTGAGAGATAAGCAAATCATATGCAAACCATGTAGGTACACACCCAAATTACACCTCCAAGCTTTTTCATCAGACAGAAATGTTTTCTAAAAAGCTAAGATACAAAAACTTCATAAAAAGGTAGATATTGAGTAAGTAATATATAGACAAATTTTACCTAAGGGAAATCTACTACAAAGTTAACAGTTATGGATTCTGAATGATGAATTCATAGGTAATGTTTTTATTTGTATTTTCCTTCACTGCTGTAGTAAATATAGGACACTGTCTGCTGGGAGAAACAAGCTACTTTTTAAGGGGCAGTGGCTCCTCCTTTGATCAGGATTATTCCCTGGAGCTCCGCTCCAGTTGCGACTGCATCCAGAACCTTAAGATTCCTCAGCTGCCTAATAAGCCAGAGAACAGAATGGTCTGGAGGATTCATCCAGGATTTGGCTTGAGCTGCTGAATTCATCACAGGGTCCTCCTGTTCCTAAGCAGTGATTGTTGGGTTTATGAGGCCTGCAAGGGATAACAAGTTAAAAGTGGAATTAACTACATTCTGATCTCGGTTACACAGATGTGGTTTTCATTGATTTTTATGGGAGAATTGTGAGCATAATGGACAGAAAAATGTCAGTGATTTGTTTTAATTTAGCTTGGGCAGTAACCCTTTACTAATATAACTCCTTTTATAAGTGGCAAATCTGCTCTCATTTTGGTTTTTTATTTATTTTATTTAATTTTATATTTTTTAGGCATGGAAAACATTGGCTTAGCTTTCTATGATCAAGGAAGTCCCACTGTCTTCAGTTTAACCAGAATGCTTTGCATGTGAGTCATGCTATTATGTTGCTTTTCATTGCTTCAAACACGTAATCATTTCGGTTATAAGTTAATGAAACTATGATGCATGAAGTGTTAGCTTCTCTCCCCTCTCAGCGATTTGGATTGGTCATTAAACAAGGGCTTCTCAGCTATGGCACTATTAACATTTTGGGAGGCATAATTCTTTGTTTCAAGAGGTTGTACTGCCAAAAATGTTAGTGTGTCTCCAAGAGTGTGTAAAACTGAAAATGAAGCCATGAGTGCAGTGGAGGCCCAGGAAACTGGAGAAGTCAGAAATGTGGAGTGTCTGCTGGAGAAAACTGCATCGAGCAGAGCTCACCCAAGAGAGGCTGTGTGGGGAGGTCACAGGGGCAGGGCTGTCCCAACTCTTTGGAGTTCATATCTCGCCATAATTTACCACTGATATTTGACAAAGAGCTGTGAGATTAAATGTTTTCCTTGTTAGGTTTTAGATTTCTTTGACCTCATCATTCTCTATCCTCTTATACTTCCCTTGGGAATGGAAATACTTTCTCTGTGCCATCGCATGTTAGAGTAAGTAACTTTTGTTTTGATTTCTACAGGGGTTTGTAAATAAGAATGACCTGATGTCTCAGAGAAGATTTTGGATTGAACTCTTCAGCAACCCTAGACTTTGCTTACTCTTAGAGATGCAGTAAATACTTTTTTACACAAGGTGATGAACAAGAGTCTTTGGAGAGCCATGTGTAGAATATTTAAATCTGAAATAACACCCACAAATTTTATGTGCTTGGAAGATGATTGGATCTTGAGAATGCATGAGGTATTAATCCACCAATGAGCTGCATGTGTTGCCAGGGGTTGGGCCCTAGTCAGAGGAAGCAGGTACGACTAGGAATGGAGTACTTTTGCTCTTCGATATCCCTCCTTTTTAGCAACTTGTCTATTTGAGTGGGAAGTTGTCCTCCACCATGCCTTTCCACAACATCATTTCTACTTTGACATTATCGAACCATGTTGTTGCCCTTGGCATCAAGGTGATATGCAACCAAGGAGCAAGTTCTGAGGCCCAGATGGGGAGGATGTGCGCACAGAGTCACACTCAGACTCCGGGGAACGTTTCCGACTTTACTGAGAATTGACTGCCGGGGCTGTGGGCGTGGCTATAGCGCATAGGGCAAAGGGGCTATAGCTGATTAATGGGGCACAGGTTTTTTTACCTTTAATGATTATTTCTTGGAAGAGTGAAGGAGTCACGACTAGAAGAGGAACAAAAGGCCCCCAAGCAGCTACAGGCCAGTTTCTATGCACAGAAACGAGCACGCTCAAACTCCACTGGGTGTCATACGGGCAGTGTACTTGACCCAATTAGACTTGAATTTCTCCTTCACAACTATAGACAGAACGCACTGGGTACTGAATCAAATAAATATATCCTCCTTTAAACTGTGGTACTGCATATTTTATCACAGCAATAAGAAAGTGAATAATACAATTGTTTTGTTTTGTTCTTAAATTTAAGATAGCTAGGAAAAATGCACATATTTTGCAGCCCATTTAAAAAAAAACAGGAAGTAGGAACCAGAAACAAAAAGATTATAAATCTGTTTATCAAAATTAAAAATTATCAAGTGATTAACAAAATGGTTAAATCGTAAATATGTAAAATATTTATAAAACATACAGTAATGAAGAATTTCAAAGCAAAATATATCAATAAGTCCTACAACTTAATAATTTTTTTAAAAATGGAATACAAAAAATAAAAAATAATTTCAATTGGTATTTCAAAAAAATATATATAAGGTGTGATTGAAAAATAGTTTAAATTTTTAAAAGTTACAATAAGAGACACATTGTCATTAATTACCCATCAGATACTTACTCTCCTTCACTTCAAACACAAATATCCCATTATTCCTGCTGCAGTCTGAAGCAGTTCTGGAAGTTCTCTTTGGTGAGTTCTTTAGTTGCACTATTGAAGTTGCTGGAATGTCCCATTCAAAATGCTTACTTTTTGTTGTCATTTCTACCTTAAGGAGGAGCCAGAAGTCACACGCTGCCAGATGTGGTGAATGGTGAATACCATAGATGAGTACAGACCTTAATGTTCTCATAAGCCTGCTTTGCCCTGGATGGAGTAGGGCAGCAGCATTCATCATCTTTTCAATCAGGCCTTGCAAAACCACTTGTAAAAGAAGACCTTCAGAATTGCTTCAGAAGTTAATAAAAATGATGGGAAGCAAAGGGAAGTATTTTGAGGAGGATGAATGACAGGGTATCTTTTATAGTAAATTTATAAAATGTACACAATCACTGTATATTTTGAGCATAAATTATACAAATTCCCAATAAATACATTAAAATATTTAACATCAAGTATTACAAGTACAAAAATTAAAAGTAAATACTAAATACATACCAAAATTGTCAAGGTAAAAAAGGCCAATAAAAGGGTGACAAATATATGAACAGATGGAACTAATAAAACGCTGGTGTTTTAATTTTATTTTCTAAAGGGACCTTTGGAAAAATGTTTGCAATTGATTAGCGAGTTGTATATACATATATGTCCTATGACCTAGAAATTAGACTTCTAGTTATTTTCCTAAGAGAAATAAGAAGTAGCAAAAGACTTGTACACAAATGTTCATAACATTAACCTTCCTTGCATTCCAGTACCAGAAACAATTTCATGAGAAGGATATACCATCACCTTTGTGGCTTTTCTTAACCGAAATGCACATGTTGAATTGAATCACAAGGAAACTTCAAATAAATTCTGATTGTGCGCATCAAAAACATCAAGTTAAGAATGACAGAGACAGGCTTGTAATGATTCCAGAATGAAGGAAACTATAGTGATATCACATGAATTTAATGTGAATTCTGGAATAAGAGAAACAAAGAGAATCTAGCTACAAAGAACTTTATTGGTACAGTTTAAGTTATTCAAATACAAACTGTACCTTAAAATATTTTCTCTTTTTGATAATTAAGCTACATGCCATTTCTGAGGGGTGGGAGAGAAATACACACTGAATATTTAAGGATAAACAGTTTTCTGATATTGTTTTTTCAAAAATAGCTCAGAAAAATTTCCCGTTTTACACCTATATGCATATATATAAGACAGCAGAAAATAAAACAAATAGACAAAATATGAGAGATTGATAAACTGGGTAAGGATATGTTGGATTTTGAATAATTCTTGAAGTTTTTCTATAGTTTAGAGAGACCAAAAATAAAGTTTCAGGTAAAAACACAAAATTTATGTAAAAAATAAAGATACTAAAATTGATAGCAATAAACCATGTATTGTTTTCTACTCCTATGAAAAAATAATTACCATGCATTCAGTTACTTAAAACTAAATATATATTTATTATTTCATAGTTTTCATAGAGTAGGACTCTAGCTATACCTTATCTCATTTTTTTTACATAGTTTTGATCAAGGTATCTATTCTGCTGTATTTTCTTTTGTAAGTTCGGCTTGGGAAAAATCCTCTTTTAACATTATTTAGGTTATTAGAATTTATTTCCCTGTATAATTGAAGTTCTCATTTTCTCACCTTGGCACCCACAAACCTGCAATGTGACACTCTTTGGCAGTTCATACGTGGCTTGTATTTCCTCTGGCTCAGTACAGAGTGCTTCACTTTAGTTCACTTAGTTAGATTAGGCTGCAGCCTGTTACATAATGTGACATAATGAGGAAGTCAATGTTTCATCCTCTACAGCATATTCTATTACTTAAGAGTATGCCACAGTGTTCTCCATTATTGTTATTGCTATTGTTATTATTATTATGGCAGTAGTGCAGATTGAACTTGGGCTTCTGTTCTTTCATGACAGGCAAGGTACCACTGGAGCTAAATCCCCAGCTCATAGGTTTGTCCATTCTCCAGGAAAGGACTACATGCAGACGGGGACTCCAGAAGATGAATATTATTGGTAGGTGTTCCAGGATTTGTTCACCCTAATGTGACGTGGAAACACATTATAACAAATATAATTCATGAAGTTCTAAATAATTTGTTGCATTCAATTTAGACTGAGTTAAATAAAAAAGAAATGATTTTATCAGAACTATTAATGTTATGCACCCAAAAATAACAATTGTAGATGCTAAAGGAAATACCACTGCTTTTGGTATGCACTCTAAATTTTTAGAACATATTTCTTGTATTCCAGAAATATGTTAAAGTTTAAATCCTGCCTCCTGTGAAACTGGAGATTGTTTGAATGTGTCCCAACAGTTTGTGTATAAGGAGCTTGGTCTCTAGAGTGACATGTGGGTAGGTAGCAAGACCTTTATGAAAAGGGTCATAATGGAAAGCCCTTTGGGCAATGCGTGACCTTCCTTCAGATGGAATACAGGCATATCTCATGGGATCTCTTCGCTCTCAACAGCTCAAAATAATAAGAGCCTGACCTCTGAATTGCTCTGTGGTTTTCTGTTTGGTGGTGTGATCTATCACTTCCGCCCACTTCATATCTCCTATGTAATTGTGTTGTGAAATTCTCAGCACAGCAAAACTGATATGGATGGTATGCCTTTAAATCTCTAGAACTGTGAGCTATTTAGACTTTTCTTGTTTTTTAAAATTGATCTTATTTGTACATTTTATATGTACAATACGATCACATTAAACACTGAGAATTAGTACCTATACACGGCACATCTTGATCCTCATTTTTGCCATTCTCCTGCCCACCCTCCAACACCCAACCCCCACGTGCATAAGCTTTGTTTCCATTTTTTTTGTTTGTACTATAACATTATTTCTTTCCCTTCTTTATTTTCACTTACTCTCTTTTTCCTTTTTCCTTTGAACATTTCCTTCCTATTTTACAATATTTATCATAATTCTGTCCCTCCTTTACACCTTTAGTTTCTTATACTTGAGAAACAGTATAACATTTACACATCTGTGTCCTATTTATTTTACTTATGAGTATGTCCTCAAGGTATATCCATTTAAATATAAATGTCTAAATTATCATTCCTTATGCTGAGTAATACTCCACTTTATTAAAAAAACACACTTGATATAGTAATTAATGTGCTCTCAAAGATGTTTTGTGATAAGTATAGAGAAAATATGTTATGTTTGATTATTTTTTAGGCAGTGGTAGAATTGTGCTTATGCCTTTTAAATTGAATATTATTATGTGACTTGCTTTAACAAATGAGATGTAGGTAGAAACTTAAATAGCTCATGTTATCTGTTAGATTCATATTAATCCCACTCATGATCTTTGAAAAATTTTCATAATTGAGTTTCTACTGGCCTAAATCCTTGAATAATTATAAAAGGTATAATCTCCAGGCTGTCCCATATTAGAGCTGCAGTAAGTATGAGAAATGAATTGTTTTGCTGAATCAGCTGATTGTTATTTATTTATTTATTTATTTATTTATTTATTTATTTATTTTTGGTTAGTGCTGTTGGTCCTGACTGGTACAGAAACTGATAACTAAAATTGGCCTATACTATAAAAAATCTAAATTATATAGTTTTGGTTTAATAATTGATTGGTAATGAGAAAACAAAAGGTGGAAAGATAATGAGGCATCATCTAGGAATGAACTATTTGGTGAAATCCTTGCCTACGAGGAAGATCATGTGTTTAAAGATTACAGGGCCAGGGAAAGAAGTTAGAATGCTGATTGTGGGAGTACATATGGGTTGATGTTCACTGCACTGGCAAAGAGGAGAAAGAGGTGATAATTTTGAGGTCAAAAGTGCAGGTTTATCTGCCATCCTGTATCTGACAGAGGGAAAGGATTCTTCCCTGGAACAGTCTGTTGTGTTTTAGGAATTATTTCTGGCTTTAGAGCTTTGAAGCTTGTCCTCCCTTCTGGTTTTCATGTAAGTCCTGGCCTTAGGTACACATCTTAGTTTTGCTTAAACTTCCTTTATGTTTTGTTGCTAGCTATTGAGAATCCTAATACAGGAAGAAATCATAACATCATATTGATTGAGATATTTTCCTTAGGCACATATTATATGTCAGGTACTAGGACTAGATCTGAAGCTATGATCAAAGGTTTAAATTCTAAGTTTTCAGGTTTGTCTTGGTAAGGACTTGCCAAATTAACTTTAATATATATCAGTAATATATTATATCCAAGCTGTTCAGCCTTATAGTTTTAATTGATACCATTAAAATAAATAAATATATTATTATATAACATTTAATAGTGAAGTATTTTCTTATTGATTCAAAACAAAAACAGAAACAGAAGTAAGCAAGAAAAAATTTACATCTCTTTTAGCATTTTTTTTTTACAGTTTTAATGCTAACCCTAATTTACTGTTCTGCTGTTTATTAGATGATTTTATTTTATTCTGGAGCACAATTTCACCACTCAATAGTAAAACAATACTTTTTCTAATCTGGTACTGATCATTAAGTTTGACACAGATGTTTCATTTTGAGAAAAGCAATCCAAGAGCACAGAAAACTGCATCTTTTAAATTATATCCTTTTAGCTATTTTTCTTCAGATTCTGTGAATTTTATTAAAAGAAGGAAAATTTTAGACTTTTTCTTACATTTGGAAAGTTTGTTCCTATATAGTACAAACTATATTTGACAAAAGGAAAAATAATATTCTATCTGAAGTTGGATTTTGCAAATGGCATATACTTTCTCTGAGTTTTAAGTAGTTTTTTTTTCTAGAAACATGCAGACATATTTAAAAGATAATTAATAGGAAATCACATACCTAAGATAAATTTCTTGGAGAAATATGATTTTAAAATCTTGAAAACTGGATTTTGATCATAAGGCTTAACTAATTTCTTAGTAAGAAACATCTTCTGCTGGGAGTTACTAATTATTGAATATAAGGTATGGACGCTAGAGGTAAACTCTCACTGTGGTGCTCCATTAGCACATTGCAAATCATTAAACATGATTTATATGGAGCTTTCTAGACACAGCATATTTGGACACTGTGTTCTAAATGGTGGCTGAGAATAAGGCTTAAAATTTTTCCCTTCGGACCACTTCATAGCAGGGCAGGGGTGAAGTAAAAGGGACAAGATCACCAGGTGTGGGATCACGGGACCTGGCACTGCTGTTCAATGCCTTTTTTTTTTTCTTACCTGTAAAATGAACAAAATTAGTTATATTATCACCACCATTCCCTTGTGCTCTATGTTCTATGACTGTATAAGAGGATAGAAGTAAAAAAAAAAAAAAATGAACCTCTTTAAAGCTGTATGCTGAAATCTGAAAAAAGATCTATAAATTTAAAAGTATGATTTTATTGTGGATGCTTATTAGATTTATTTACTTCTGGCACTAGTAATGTTGATTACGTGAAAATGACCACTTTGGGATTAATTAATTTTTTTTTAAGGTTTTTTGAAACAGGGTCTCGCTTTATGGTTCAGGCTGGCCCTGAGCTCAGCCTCAAACTCACATCACAGCAATCCTCCTGCCTCTG
>PVIR01017787.1:0-34350 GCA_004026965.1 Petromus typicus | reverse complement strand
CACTGATTGATTGGCCTGGGAATAAAAGAGATCTCAGGCATGATGCAAATAACTTTTAAATCTGGGGCCACTTTTCCAAATATTAGCATTAGGATTAAACAGAAATGGCTCCTGCCAAAAAATCTAAACTAGGTTTTAGGCCAAAGGGAGTTGATTCTGACACTCATTATGATAATGTTAAAGAAAAACTGTATTTCACTTTAGAGAAACTGAGATAGAAGATGATTTGGAACAGAAAAAGTTGTGTGTGTGTGTGTGTGTGTGTGTGTGTGTGTGTGTGTGTGTGTGTGTGTTTGAGAAGGGTCCATCTAAACTGAAGCTGGGCATGTCAGAGAATTTACCCAGGAGGATGGCAAACCTGAAGCAGAGTCAATTTAGTTACAAGATCAAAATCTCTTGACTCACAGGAGACAGTGTTAAAAGGTTGGGAACAGCTACAGATCTGTTAAAATCATGCTTCTGCAGCAAAATCAGATTCTGAATTGCTTTACAGCCTCTCCATTTATTAAGCCCCCTTCAAGCTGGCAGTTTTTGGTCCAAGCTGTCAGGATGTTTAGGAAAGTGTTGAACCAAGGCATCAACTTCATGCAACTCTCCTCTCCCAACCCCCGGCCCTACCCTAGTACAGAACTGGCTGCTTTGAAGGTGGGAGGAAGAAGAAAAGTCCCAGGCTGGCCCTAGTTTTCAGCTGCTTGTGGAAGGGTAGGTTGCAGGACCCCCAACCAACCACCTGATGCTGCGATTAATATTAATAGCTGAAAGGTTAACAACAGCTAGCAAATGAGGGCCTATTAACACCCAGGCATTGTGCCAGCTATTTGTGGACAGCAAACTACCAGCCATAGGCCCAGTCTACTGTCATTTTTTGCTATAGCCTGCAAGCTCAGAATAATTTTCATATTTTTGAAAAAATTCAAAGGAGGATATCCCAACTTGTGAAATGCTATGAAAACCAAGGTGCTGTATTCATGAGTGTAGTTTCATTGGAACACTGAAGGGTTCTTTCCTTCATAGTTTCAGAGGACTGGGGAGCAGTTGTGACCATGTATGCGCATGGGCCTTGATGGGAGAGTGAAATAACTGCAGCAGAAACTGTATGAGACACAAAGTCTAACACATTGACTGTCTGGGCCTTTGTAGAAAGAGTTGGTCAGCCTTTATTTCTGTGCTGCATCTTAGTCTTACAGCAATCTTGCCAGGTAGGGACTACAATTACCTCAGTTGTTGTAGGTGGAGAGGGAATGGAAGCACTGAGAAATGTGTGTGCCTTAAGCACTTTGCTTAATTTCCTGCTTGAAAAGTCACTTTTAATGAGACTATTTCCAAAGGAATCCTTGGGTTCTAGGGAACAGAGAAGATTGGCTGGACAGAGCTGCTGGCCCTAAAGAATTTCCTCTGGAGAGTGAGGGAGCTCATTATGGAGTGTGAATGCAGTTGCAGTTGGTCAGAGGGTCGGCGCTCTGTGCCTATTTGTCACACTGTTTCTTATGGGCCAGCAGACATGGAAACTGAGGACTTCCGGGTTAAATGAGCACCTGAGGATGAGCTCCTTCCTGTTCAGCTGCAGACTCATGATGCTGCTCCACCTGGCCCTTCCTTCTTCATTCTACTTTCTCCTTTCTCTTTGTGTTTAAGCCACTCTGACTTTCTTTTGTGTCTTTGAGCATGAAGTTCCCTCAGCCTGGCTCAATCTTTCTCTATAATCTTTGCATGTTTAACTCTGCTCATTTCAAAGATGAGAAAATCTCATCAAAAATTAGCCCTTGTTTTTTCTAAAAAGGGGTCTCCAGACAGCAGTATTTACTTTCCTCTCAGAGAAAAGTGCATGTTAAAGGATGGTGGACAACTCTACAATCATGAAGGACTAAGTTCCTTTCTCAGCATAGCATCTGCTTTCAAGTCCAAAAACATTGCTGTAACTCCTGCCATCACACCTAATTTCCAATCAACCAGAAGAAAAAAGAATAATAAAATAGCTTGGCTTTTTTGGCTCATATCCCATTGCTATAATTTACCTTCAAAAAAATCTGGGGAATGTAATCTTTTTCTATAAGGCTTAATTCCAGCTAAAAAAAAAGTAAAGAATTCTGATGATAGTGAGAAAAAAAAATGGGCATGGAGAGATAATTGCTACGGAACCTTCTATTTTTCCTTTATCGCTTTTCTAATTCGATGTCTATTAGCCTACTTGTTATTCATTGTCTTTCTCACTGATCAAAACTCAGACCTTTTGACCTATTTCTACACATCCCTACTTAGGAGAGGGCTGGGAATATTTTATTATAAGTTAACATGAAGTATTTTCTGAATGGATTTCATATTAGCCAGAGTTCTCTAGACAGACAGACAGACAGACAGACAGGAGATGTATGAGAAAGGATTCATTAGGAGAGTTGACTTATGTGATTATGGAGGCAGAGAAGTTCCACCTTAGATCATCTGGAGAACCAGGAAGGCCAGAAGCATGTCTTGCTCCACATCCAAAAGAGCCTCAAAACTCAAAACCAGGGAGCTGACAATGCAACTGTCAGTCTGAGACCCTGAGACTGAAGGCGAGGGAGAGAGAGAGAGAGAGAGAGAGAGAGAGAATGAAAAGTATGAAGGAATGCATTTTCCTTACGATTTTTGTTCTGCCTGGATCCTCAGCCATTGCATAGTATCCACCCATATTGGGAGAAAGCATGCACTCCTTACTCAGCCCACTAAGTCAAACATCAGTCTCTTCCAGAAGTAACCTCCCATGCACACCAGGAATCATGCTTTATCAACTATCGGGATATCACAGAATCTTGTCAAATCGATACTAAAATTTGACCATCACAAATGCCAAGCAGTCGGAGATGGAACTCAGGCTGCCATACACTTAACCTGTTTTCCCAGCCCTGAGCCAACACACAGGCAAAGGTGGAGCTGAACGCTATGACCCTAACCCTTGGGCAAAGTTATTTTGTGGGGGTCAGTAGGAGAGAGACTCAAAATTAATGTGATATGATGAATACCTGCATATGAAATCATAGTATACTATTTGTATCAATCCTCAAATTTTTGAGTGAGATCTCTGCTAACTAAGTGATTTTTCTAGCTTTCCCACAGAGCTTGCCTTTTAGAGCCACACATATCTTTCATACGGCAGTACGTTAATTAGAAAAATCATCTGTCAACTGCCCACTCTCTATGTCCCTGGAACACACAGTCCCTTGAACGATCATGATTTCAATCAAAATACGTACCTGCTGTGGCAGCTGGCCAGTACAACCAGTACAACCAGTGGAAGAAAGAAGGTTCTGTGTTCAGCAAACCATTTTGTGTTCTTCTTGGGCTCACAGGAAGGCTAGATATTTTTAAATCCCCTTTGATAGGAGGATAAGTGTGTGTGTGTGTGACCAGATCTAGTTGGTGAAATGTGGGCAAAATGTCATCTGCTTCTCCTAAATATGGCTCTTCTCTCTCTTTCTTCCTCTATGGTGTGGTAGACAGATTTGAAAGTGGTCATACAATAAAACAGAATAAATGTATATATATTAAATCCCCATTTATGAGACATCTCATATACTTCTTCTTCTTGTTCATATTACTCTCTTAATCTAGGGTTACTAGCTGTCTGGAGGTTCAACTGTGGCACTCAGGTACACTAGGACTTTGTGGTGGTGAATAGATGCATAACTTGGGGTGGATGGGTAAAGATTTGTTGCCATGGGAACACTCTTTTTATGAATGAGGATAGTAGTCAGTGGAATTCTTCACCCTTTTCTTAAAGGACATACAGTCATTAAGGCCCATCTCATGATTTTTCTGTCCATGGGACCACACAGCCATAGAGGCAGTGGCAGTAACCTCAACAGAGTCCCTGTGTTGACTTTTCATTTGATTTGTGCCTCTCCTGATCCTCAGCTTCACTGCCTGATATAACACTTCCAAAGGAAGTTGTCTAACATAAGACATCACATCAGGCTCTCTTCCTTCTAGGGCAGCAGTCCCCAATCTTTTTGACACTAGGCCAGGGACCAGTTTCATCGAAGACAATTTTCCCACAGATTGGGGATGGGTAGATAGAGTTTCAGGGCAATTGAAAGGAGCTCAGCCCCTTTCATGTGTATTCCACAGCAGGGTCTGCATCCCTTGAGAATACATTGCTGCTGCTGCTCAGACTAGAGGTGGAACTCAGGTTATAATGTAAGTGACAGAAAATGGCAATAGATACAGACAAAGCTTTGTTTGCTCACTTGTCATTGCCTCCTGGTGTGTGGTCAGCTCCTAGCAGACCACTACTACTAAAGTCTGTGGCCTGGAGGCAGACCCTTGTTCTGGTGGACCAGACATCTTGAAGACATCTTAGTGGGTAGCCATTGGGTGGGTCTCAGTACTTGAACATTAACACTGAGTTTTGTTTGAGAGATTAATTTTGATTATGTTAAACTATTGAAATGTTGGGTTGATTTGTTGCAGAGATAATGCTGATTACCCTTATTGATTTATTATCTTCCTTTTACGGAAGAGGAGAGTGAGTTTGACAAATTGAGATTCAATAGGTTTCTCATAGTTACACAACTTGCCTCCAAGCTGAGATTCAAATCAGGTTGTACAAACTTGCAGTGACTTCTAGGAAGTCATAATTTACATGAGGTGGTTAAAGGGTGTCATCAGAATGGTAATCTTTTAGAGGATTATTTCATCTTTCTTCCCCTCCCTTATATCATCCAGAGCTTAATGGGCTGTGATGGTATCAAAGGGTATATTAGCGTAATCGAGCCGAGTCCTGGAAGTATCCACTGATTAACATCTATTGATATACATGGCTGCTTTTTTTTGTTGAGGTGCTGGCTTTCTCTGAGGAAAGAACATAAATTGGTAAAACTTTGAAGGGTCTTTATTTCCCAATTTTTCTCTTTAAATTATTAAATAATCATCACTTACAGGAATTTTTTTAAAAAAGAATTTTTGATGCATTCAGAAAAAGTAGCCCAAAGAGAAAAAGCTAGATATTCATATCAAGAATTAAATGAGTTGCTTAAAATAAGAGATAGAATCCTTCCCCTTTCCCTACAAAGCCCAAATCTAGTATTATCAAGGTCAAGGTCACTTACAAAAGAAGAGCCTTGTTTAAAGACTTCAGTGTGTAAATATTCCTGATGATCAATCAGTTGTTTCTTCTATTCACACATTCACTCAGTTATCTACCTATTTACATATATAGTTCAGGTTAATTGGACATATACATTCCTTTTAAAACAAGAATGAATGCTATCCAAAGTGGCTAAAATAGTTTTCTCTTAATTTTATATTACAAAAATATTTTACTCAGCATGTATATTCATTAGTTTATTCAACAAATATTCAGTGATCACCAAGAATATAGCAGATGCTCTTAGGGCTTGGGAACATAGTGCTGAAAAAGACAAAGTTGGTCTGGGGATACAGCTCAGTGGTTCTGGTGCCTGTCTCACAAGTGCAAGGGCCTGGGTTTGACCCCGGTCACCACATAACTATACTGGGTGTGGAGACTCACAACCAGCAGCAACCAGTACCACATACCACAGTGCCGGGCGTGGTGGCTCACGCCTGTAATCTCAGCACTTGGGAGGCAGAAGCAGGAGGATTGCTGTGATGTGAGTTTGAGGCTGAGCTCAGGGCCAGCCTGAACCACAAAGTGAGACTCTGTCTCAATAAAACCCCAAAACAAAACAAAACAAAACAAACAAACAAACAAACAAAAGACAAAGTCCCCACTCCAGTGGATTACCAAATAAAGTTTATCTCAGAATGCCTATTTCATCACATGGAAGTAATGATTTTTTTTAACCAATTCTCCAAAGATGGGGATTGTATATTGTTTCCGTTTTATTTTCTGTTACAAAACATACTGTAATAAACACTCTTGGACATATATCACCACATACTCATGGCACTATTTCTGTGTGGTTGGATCCTAGAAATACAACTATTGGATCACATTTAACATCTTCATAGATCCTGTTAATTCTCCCAAAGTGGTAGAGCAAAAATACTGATAAAGTGCTATCTCTTCTACTTCATATTATCAACATTGAGGTTCATTTTGCAACTCTGTAGAATGAAAACACATTACTTTGGTTATCTGATTTTCTTTACTCTGAGACTGAGCATCTTTTCACATACTTGTGAGAGGCATTTCATCTGTGAATGCTGGCCCACATCATTTTTGTCCATCATTTCTTCTTGTGAGAACTGAGTTCCTGCCTGTGTGAGCACGAAAGATATGTTCCTTCATAGAGCTTGCAGTTCAGCAGAGAGAACAGATTCTAAACATTGTTTACCAAACCAAAAATAGCAGGGTGCATCCTATGAAGGATGGTACTAGGTTTTTGGGAGCTCAGTTATGGATGGGGTGGACAGGAAGGATTTCCTGCTAACGGGAGTGTTTAACACTAGGAAGGATAAGCCACATGGAGGCAGAAAGGGGGTGCCAAATGCCTGAGTGAGGAAGCAGGAGTAATGAAGGTAATTAAGAACCCTTTATTTGACTTTATTGCTTACCCATTTACAGGTGTAATTGCTTAGGTCCATGGACTAATGAGGTGAAGTGATATTAAGATTATACTGACAATTGATAGTTATATTAGTGATAGTGGAAATTACTAACATTACTAAATATTTAGCATATTATAGGTAATCCTAGAAGTGCTTCACGTGTATAGTCTCACTGAATCCTCCCTAAGTTCTCTTATTAGATGCTATTTTATTATTCCCATTTTACTGATGAGAAAACTGAGGCATAGCTAGGCAGTAAGGAGGATCATTTTTTTGTACTTGTTTAGTATTGCCTGTAGTTGGGAAATTTCTGTTTCTGCCATATTCTCCTTTGGGTCCACTTTAAGAGCTAAGCCCACAATACAGTTCTGTCACATAATTGCTGAGTGTTATTGGCACAATTACAGGTTTTAGATTCTTTTTAAAAATAAAATAATGTCTACAATGATATTTAACATTGACAAGCCAGTTTTGCACCAGCTAGGTGCTTTTATTTGCTTTTTAAAAAAATTCAAATCTTTATTGGTACATTATATATACACCTCATCTTTGCATTCAACACTGAGAATTCGTACGAGTATAAGACACAACTTGATTCTCATGTTTTCCCCTTCCCCCACCCACCCTACAACCCTCACCCTCTATTGATTTTATTTGCTTTTTAAGGATTTTAACAATGAAAATTCCTTACTTTGCACTCACACTCTGTCTTGAAAGTTGGCTGGGAGCTCTGCATCACATCTCCTTCCTCTGGGAACTCAGCTGTTAGAAGCACCAGCACAGCACACGCTCCCCCGACTTCTGCCTTTATAGGGGGCAGCTCCATGCTTCCATTCAGGACTTCTACATGTTCTATTCTTATTGGCCAATGTGAGTCATGTGGTCACTGCTGAACCCTGTAGCCAGGCAAAAGTAGTTTTGACATATGCATGGGGGAAGAGGTACAGAGTCATAATCTTTTCCCAGCTTCTAAGTGTTTTACTATAGTAACTTGTTTACTTGCGAACAACAACAATCATGTGATAACTGGATTGCTAGCCCTATTTTAAAGATGGGGAAATTGAGGCACAGAAATGTTAAGTTACTTGCCCAGTGTCATTTGTCTAGAAAGTGGCAGATCCAAGTAGTTCATCTTCAGATCATATTTACCTTGTAGGGCTCTTGTAAGAATAGTAGATCAGAAGAGATACAAAACACACTGATTGACAAAGTTAGTGTTAATGTTGGCATTATTATTACTGTGCTTCCTTGGGGTGTGGATCTCAGGATATCCTTTGCTGAGGACACTGATTTGACTCAATCTTGTTCCTTGGCCTCTCTTCTTCTCCTTCCACCCAGAAAGACCCAACCTTTTTTGAAGATGTCATTGACTCAGTGATGATTCCCACACAGTCGACTTGCTCGAGATCATTTTCCAATCTAGGTCCCACTAACATAAAAATCTCAAGCAAGTACAGTGGACCAGATGAATCAGAACCAGCCCCCAAAGAGCCACCTTTGTGAATAACTCATGTAACACAATGTAAAGAGGGATAAAGCGTCATACGCTAATATTGTTCAAATGAATACTTGATAGCAGTTCCAAGGAAGTCTATTTACCATCAGCGCTTGAGGTGACAGGAGCCGTGTGGAAGCTGAAGCAATTTGCGTTGCGTGGAAACACTCAGACTCACCAGTGCTGACGAATTGTCAAGCACTTTGGCCGCTCTCCCTGTGAGTGTTGTTTAATGTTTACCAAAAAGCAGTGGGGCCGGGATGTGCTCTGTGTTCCTTGGAAATGATGGTGATAGAAGTCAGTGCTGATCTGCAAAGCAAAACAAAAGGAAATGTATTTTACTAGCCAATCCTCTTCCTGGACTAACACACATGCCTTATCCTCTCTCAGACTTTGGGTGGACAAGACAGTACTACTCATCTGCTCTTGCTGTCCCAAGCCTATTTTTCTGTTCTGATGACCTGTCTCCTTTACTCTTTAGGCCGTATGGTTTCTGTGTGTCTAATCAAAGAGCCAATGAGTGTTAGTTACTTTCTATTAGTGCAAATCTCTCACAAAAATTATATTTGTTTCTTTTAAAAAAGTCTGCTTCAGAGTCCTACAGGCTTGAATTGTACCTTGGCTGTCATGTGGAAAATAAGACCTAGCTTTTGTGACTCAGTTCTTTCATGAAATCTAACATCATTCTGCTCTGTATTCTCCAATTCTAATTGCTTATGTGCATAAATCACATCATAGAGCCACATACCTTAGAAGTCAACTACAATAGTGAACTCTTTTCTGAAAAAAAAAAAACAACAAAAAAAAACAGTTCTGGGGATGTATCTCAGTGGAAGGACATCCCTCAGTTTTATCTCAAGTAAAGCAATAATAATAACAATAATAAATGAAAATAAAAGATACATAGTTTCCACTGAACATGGTCTTCTGTTCTCTGAGGCAACTATTTCATTAGGAATAGGACCTAAGAATTCAATTTGTTCTAGTGTTGGAGAACTTCCTGTATTGAGCTAATTGAGCCTTGTTTCTGGGATTTTGAGAGCAGTAATTTGCCTTTAATATTTAAAGAAATAGAAGATATACTTCAGTGTATGGAGGAGTCCAGTAATAAGTTGAGACTCATTTAAATTCATTTTTAACTTTAACTTTTAGTACATTTTGCACCTTCTGGGAGTTGTACCAGGAAAACAAATGATCTTTCTTCTTGCTTTTCCTTCTATCACTATATTTGGGTAGTGTGGGACAGAGTAGCCTATTACTTGATTTTTATTTGATTGAGAGTACAGTCTCTCAAACTTAATAGTATGTAATTTTTTTCCGTGGTACTGAGGATTGAACTCGGAACCTTGTGCTTGTCAGGCTGGCATGGTGCCAATGAGCTACATCTCTGGCCTTGTATATGTTATTTTGAGGAAAATAACCATCATGGATTCCAATGAGGGTATAAAAGATTTTGGTAAGATAATTATATATAAACATAAGATACAAACTGTCTATGCTAATTGTTTTAGTCAATTATACACCAAAACAAATTAGAAATTAAATATAAACATTACTGCAGAGTCAATATAATTCCAATCGGTGTTAAATACATAAGATGAGTCATCTTTGCTATAATTGGGAATGATCTGAGTGACATGCAAGCATCCATTGCGATCAGAGATTTGGGGCCCAGGTCAGTGTTGGGAAGTGCGACGGAAACTTTAGGGGGTGGGGCCTAGCGGTAGATCCTTAGGCTTTTGGGCTATTTTCAGAAGAAATTGGTGGGACAGGAGTCTCATGTTTCCTTCTTTCTTGCAATGAGAACACTGACTCCAACATGCCCTCTTGCTGCAATGTGTCTGCCACCCCCAACCTTGGACTTTGAACCTCTAAAATGGTGAGCTAAATAAGTTGCTTTTACTTCATAAGTAGAAACACCTGTTTCAGTCATTTTCATTTTCGCAGTGAACAGTTGGATAAAATATTCTTTGGCTCAAAGGGAATCTCTCTTAATATACGTAGTTCAGCCTTTGATGCAGGTTTGCTTGGAGAAGGAGACCTAGGTGATCATGTAACAGTACTGGTCCTACCTTTCTGCTACATTTCTCATCACTTGGTGTGAATTTATTATTCCCTATGAATTTGTGAACTGAGTCCTTCTCTAATCTCTTCTGCAGTGAAGAAAGGTATTGGTGTTGGGAGCCGACAGGACAGCGAATGAGAGAAACAAAAAGTTTTTTCTGAAGTAATCTCGCTGAACTCAGTTAGAAGGTGCTCATCCAAATGACCTAGTATGCTTCTGTTGATTTCATTTGCCAAGCAAGTTTCATGTGATGATAAAAATTTCTTTTGGAGAGAACATTCTGTTCAGACCTTCAGGACTGCACATTCTAGAGTGAGCACAGTGTGCCTGATGTATTTTCCTAATGACCCTCCTGTGTCTTCCTCCAGTCATCTCCCTTTTCTGTCTGCACCATGGGACTATATTAAATTTAAAAGACCTAGTTGGGCAATCAGGAGCCCCGGGCCCTAGTTCTAATGGTAGCCTCAGTGAGATCTCTGAGTCTGGTTAACTTCTCTCTCAGATATCTATCTGTCCAAGACAAGCCACCAACATCTCTTTGCCCATGTGAACAGTGTTCCAACTCACCAACCAGCTTATGCTCCTGGCTTCCTTCTCCAGCTTGTTTTCACCCTGCAGTAGACTCTTTGACTCTCTTAAACTGTAAGTTAATTGTGTCACTTTCTTATTTCTTTCCCTTTCATCGATTGTGCTTCCAATTTTATTTATGATAAAATGCATGGCACACCCAGCTCTGTGTATTCTAGCCCATCTATCTTTCCAGCTCCAGCCCCCACCTGAATTCCTGTCATTCCCCATCAATGAGCCCCAGAGTTTCATTTTACTTGATTAAACTGCTCCCAGCTTTTATCTGTATGAGGCTTTATGAGATTTTTTTGCTCTACAAGTAACAATCTTGCCATTTCTATTTTGCTTCTCCCTCTCTTCTCTGTTTTCATTTCATTTCTTTTCTCTTTTAAAGCTTTCCTTTTGCTTTTATTCATCTTTCAGGTATCAGATTAAATCTTACCTTTTCAGACATGCCTTCTCGAAGTATTCTACCTTGATTAGATTTCCCCATAAATATTGTTCCCTGTCTCTACCTTTTGTTGAACTTCTATCATGCCACAGTGTAGTGGTGTGATGTGGTCACACTTTCCTCTTTGCCTTCCTCCACTAGAGAGTTGTTTCTTTGAGCAGAGAGACTGCCTGCCTATCACCCATACTAGGACAGCTCTGGCCTGAAGTAAATATTTAACTATTGCATTAATAATGCAATAAAGAAGAAGATCCAGGCTTCCCAAACAACCAAGCATGGGATACCACAGTGGAGGGTTTCAGCTTCTGTTTAAATGCTTCCACATGTTTGTGATCTGATTTCTTTGAGTTCTCAATTCATGGACATAAGGTCAGAACATCTCGCCATTGATAACATTGAATCTTTTATCTTCCCTTAACTCCATTGGAAGTGCCCTTGAGAAATCCTGGGTTTGTTGGCAGACTGGGAAAATGTCCTGTAAAGTCAGGTTCTCTTTTCAGACAACCCAAGTTGCTCCTAGTCACGCTGATGGACTATTAGTCTCACAATTCTGGGAGTGACTCCCCCATTCTTATAAGTGCCATTGTATTGACAACTGTGTTCTGCATTCTGAGGACAGCTTCCCATCCAACCTGTAAGGGACTAACAGGGCAGAAGCTACATCCAGGGAGATGAAGTCTGCAGCACTTTGGTAGCCACTCACACCCCAAACAACCCAAGTTTCATCAGCTCTTCCCTCTCCCCAGAACTGTGGGAAGCTTCCATGGACTCCAGTTATCTCTGCCTCAAAGCTAATAGAGTTAAACTAGCTGGTCAATTTCAACAGAAGCAGAACCAGTGAGATGTTACTGTATTCTGAGATGGTGCTAATAAACTTTAATAGATTTCAGCTAACAATTTGGTATAAATTAGACATTGCACTGCTGCTGAGGTAATAACTTTTGGCACTAGATAACAGAAAATCAAGGGCTGTGATGTGCTTTAAAAGCACCTTCATTGAGCAAGTGTGATTCAGGTGGATTTCACTATTGATTACTGCTTACTCTTCCCCAAGCTTTAAGAAAACAGCAAACTGCTCTAAAATGCACCCCCAAAGGAGCCCAGACTTTTTCTCCCAGTAGCTTATTTACATGAAAATGACTTTGTACTCAGAATGGGGACAAGGAAGTTGGGGGTGGGAAACTTTCCTGGATGAGTCGGGAGCCAAAATACTAGATATTCTTCTCCAGGGCACGCGTGCACGTTTCTGAATCTTCTAGAATGTTCATCAGCTGAAGTCACTGCAGTTTAATTCTGTTTAACAATGATTTGAATGCAAACTCTGTAATTAGCTTAGGTTATGTGCATGTTAACTGAATATGTGGCTAGAGGTCTGGACATGGTGTTAGGAGACCACGTTCAAATGTTGGATGTGACACTAATTACCAATGTGACCTTGGACAAATCACTTAACTTTGTTGAACCTCAATTCGGTTGCCTGTCTGCCTGCCTTAAAAAATCATTGTGAGGAGGAAGAAAATGCAAGAATGTCCATGTCAGTGCATTATGGGACCTTCATGATCCTAGAATCATGCTTAGGATCACGGCTACACATTTGGTGACCCACAGAATTTGGTGTCACTTCTATTGAAGTATTTGCCATTTTTCTTTGTGTCTGTATTATCCATTTTCCCTCCACAAGTTAACATCTGTGGGGTTAAGTTGTGTCTCTCTCATTGATAGGTCAGAGTTTAATTAGCAGCAACTTTTTCCTTCTTAATGTCTTACACAGTAACACCTTATAGTTGTGGTCATCTTGGATGTGACAGAACACAGAATTGTGTGCTTGTGAAGGGCCATGCTCTCTTCTGGGAGCTAGAGACTAGACACTATCACCTTCTCTAGTGGGATTAGCATCTCACCCCGCTGGGGGAAGGAAACCAAATAGGGAGAAAGTCAATTAATCAATGTGACATCAGGAAGAAGTAATGGAGAATGTATAAAAGTTTTGGATGCTTTGAGAATCTGGTGCTTGAAGACCTCACTGCAGAGCTGAAATCTAATAGGAAGCTGAATATTGGGAACAAGGTATTTGTTATACTAGCCAATTTAGCTTCATGGTAACAGAATAACTCAAACAATCTACTTTGAGTAAAGAGAGATTTGTTTTGACAATGGCTCTAGAGATTCAAGTCCCAAATAAGGGAGAGCTTATTGGCTTGGACCTTGGGCAAGGGAAGTGCAACACAATAGAGGTGTATGTCAAAAGAAATGCTTGCATCTCAATTCATGAAGGAGGGAGGAAGGGAGAAAAGATAGGGGGATACAGGAAGAAGGAGAGAGAAAAGAGGAGAAAGAGAGAAAAGAGAGAGCAGAGGTTCCATGATCCCTTTCTTTTATGGGCATACCCTTAGTGATATGGACTTCCCAGTGATCCAAGGACTTCCCAGTAGGTTCTACTTCTTAAATGTCCACAATGCTTCCCAATGTTACCACTCTGAGAGCCAACAAAACTTTTACAATTATAAGGGACATTCATCCAAACCAAGGTACATCTGGGAAAAAAAGCTTTCTACTGTAAGAGAACATAGGTAGTTCCTGAAACATGAATGAATTTAGTAGGTTGTCATCGGTATAGATCTAACTTTGTATGATGAAAATAGCCATATACTTTCCCAAATGTGTTATTTCTCTATCCTTTCTTCAATTTTATTTTTAACCAAGTCCCAGACTTACCTGCATCAGAGTTCTATAATTTTTTTACAGCTGCTGTAACAAAGTTCCACAAACTTGAATAGCCTCAAATAAGAGAAGTTTTTGCTTTCAGACTTCTGAGACTAGAAGTTTGAAATCTATCTGTGGTTGGCAGGGCCATACTCGTTATTAAGGCTGTAGGGCAAAAATATTTCATGGCTTTATTTTAGCCTCTGGTGTTTGCTAGAAAGTCTTGATATTCTGTAGTTTGTAGACATATCACTACAATCTCTCTCATTATCACCAGGTATTCTCTCTGTGTGTCTGTGTCTCCTCTCCTCTTAGAAGATCACCAGTCATATTGATTAAGATTCATTCTAATTCAGTTGGACCCCATAGTTACTAGATTACATCTGCAAAGGCCCTATGCTCAAGCAAGGTTATATTTACAGCTATCATGGGTTAAAACTTCAAAATGTCTTTAGAGGGGACACACTTGGACTCATAAAGGAGATTTCATGCCAGGTGTGGCAGTACATGTCTATAATATGAGCACTTGGCAGACTGAGGCTGGGGGTTGTGCATTTAAGACCAGCTTGGGCTACAAAACCAATCTTAGATCAGCGTGGATTACATAGTGAGAGCTGAGGGGGGAGAAAGGGGAGGAAAAGAAACAGAGACAGAGACAGAGACATAGAAGGAGAAAAGTAGGAGGAGGAGAAGAGAAAAAAGTATGAAACATGTTGACATCATTTCTGGAAGAGATCTTAATGGAGGTCTGATGCCAGTTTGATAAGAAGAGGTCCAAAACCACTTACTCCCAGGCACATATTTCAGACTTTGCTTACTGAAGACAAAACCCATGACCTCATCTTCAATGTCCAAGTTCACAATGCTCATTTTCTCTATTTGCACTGTCCTATTCCTCTACTGGCCCAGTGATTTTTGGTGTTAAAAGAAGTAGCTTTATTTTGGTAGGAGCAGACAATTTCAAACATATTTTTAAATCTAATTACTAATTGCAGCATTTAACAGTACTGCTCTGGGTGGCAGCCATAGTTCATTGAGACATTTCAGATAATTTAGTAGTCCATCTCCATTATTGGTATTGGTATTAAAATACATAGTTCTTTTATCTCTTCCCTTTATTGTCTACTCCTATCTCTGAAGAGTGTAAAAAATATTAGCTAATATTTATTAAGTGCTTACCATATATTAAGCATTGTTACATGGTTAAATGTATGTTACATCCCCATTCAATTCTCCCAGTAACTCTATGAGCTGGGGGCTATTATTATCCTCACTCCATGAAAGGGCAAATGAGAGCTGGGAGGGCCCAGAAGTCTTGCATGGTCTCATAAGGCTGGTGGTGATGCAGATGAGACTCATACTGAGCAAACTTAGCTGCAAATCCTGTAGGTGTAACTGTTCTGCGTCCCTCTTTTCAGCAGGAAGCCTGTCTTATTCCAGAATGGAGTTCTTGATATCGCCCAAAGTGCACCCACCACAACTGAGAGAAGGACCCAGCTTATTCTGATTTCTAGTCCAGTGGTGGTTCTTCAGCTCTCTCTTTACCCGAGGCTTCATCAATGTTCACAGCCCTGTGAAGTTTTCCAGTGTGGCTTCTGACCTTGATCCCTGAGAGAAGGACAGAGAGTCAGTGAGAAAGTCTTGTGAGCAAAGGGTCCATCTCTGAGCATGCTGTCCCTGCTAGGTGGACATTAGCCTCTGTGAATCCCAGACTTGGGCACATCTCAGCCTTGTGGACACAGAGCACTTATCTGTGTAAAATTGCTTTCATGGACCCATTAGATTGCCATGAAGCTGGCCAAGCTGGTCTTTGGCTAATGGAGAAGCACCACCTAGCTGATTTTCTGAAAAGACTAGATTCTGAATTTTAGCAGACTAATCTCCTGTTTTCTGTCCTCATGCCCTCAAATATCTGGTTGTCTGTAGACATTCTGAGGCTGGGTATCTTGGTGCCAGTCTGGGCAGGGGAACTGGGTGGCTGAGGACCAGACCTGGGAGGGAGATTTCTCAAGTACATCCTTTCTTATTTTTTTATTTTAAACATTTTTCACCTAGCTCTTTAAAAGATAAAGATCAATCTTGGGCTCATGAAAAAATACTAAATATGTTGCACTCAATTAGCACACAGGATAAGGTTGTCACTGCACAGTTTGCTTTTTGCTACCTCTGAACATTTGTCATGGGATTCTCAACTTATAAAAAGTTATTTATTTCCTAGGGAGAAGACTGTAGGGCAGTTGTCAATGTTTCATGCATTTCACATTCTTCCTCAAAGCTCATCATGGCTACATGAGTGTCACAAAGCAGGTTTTTAAGACTTGGCAGTGGTGAAAGGGGAGAAGTGTTGACAGATACATGGGATCTACTCTATATCTAACCTCATTCCTCACTGCTTTACTGGAAACAGGAGGTAGCATCCTCTGTTGCTCTCCCCAGTCCCCCAGAGGTCCTTCGTCTGTGCACCCTGAAGTCACTCCTACTAATTCTGATAGTAACTAAGTAGCTTGTAGGTCCCTCTACTGTATTTGGGACTACAGCCTCCAGCTGATTTTCAGATAGTAGAAGAGCACAGGTGCGGAGATACAGGACGAGTTCGTTTTGATGCTCCTACCTGGGAAACTTGCCCTCAACAAACACATTTGTTGCTCATACATTATCTGTTGGCTATCTACCCATGTGCCCATCTGTCAACATGGCAGTATGCCTGATCCCAGGCCTTAAAGCCAGCCCCATTAAACCTAGGTGCCAATCACCCATGAGCTGGCTGCAGGAGCTTGTGCCCTCAGGAGATCCTTCTCCACGTCCTCACTTGAGAAGACTGAGACCACAGGCAAACTTCTTTTTCTGGCCTGATTCCTGGCTCTAGGCATAGCCCCTGTGGGAAGCCCCAGCTTGGGATAAGAAAAACTTGTCCTGTAGGGAGTGAGACCCAATCTAAGGTGTTCTTTTGGGGGAGATGCTAAATTGAGGCTTGTGTTTGAGCAAAGCAGTTCTTACCTGTCTACACTGGGGGTAGAGGGAGACATAAATATACAATGATTGAAACCATTCCATGGAAACCCTGTGTGTATGAGTATGAGGGGTGGCACTAAATTCATTGGCAGCATCAGGGATCAATGATATATTTTTATTCTCTTCCCTTGTTCCAAAATGGATTTGAAGGAACAGCTGAAATGCCAAATGTCTGTGCAACTTGCTAATGAGGGTATGTTCCTAGCCCAAGCATCTGGAAGAGTGGAGATGGAAGATCAACTGGTTTTGGGGGCTGGTGTGTGGCCAGGCACATAGCAGATACTCAAGCAAAACCTAAATGAATAGATAATAGCACTTCTCCAGGGGGGCGCAGACGCTCACAGATTGGCCATATAAAGAGAACACAGTGACACATTTATTAGCATAATTTTTGAATGCTTCATATGGATATTCCAGGCACTATTCTAAACTGTTGGGAAGCAATGCTAAGCACTATAGACAGGATCTCTACTCCCAGAGAGTGTATCTTCTGTCAGAGAACAAACATAAACTAGCACACAGTGGAAACTTCTGAGTTCAAGAACTTTTACTATCTTACTCTTGCTCCTGTAGAAAACAGCAAAGTGGAAAAGACTTGCAGACACATATAGGTGAGACTTATTTACTTGTGTTTGCTATGGAAAATTTCTGAAAAGCCTCCCACACCATCTACATGCCCATGCATGTAAATACATATATGTGTGTGTATATATGTATGTATGTATATATATACACACACACACTGATGTGTGCACACCATCTACTTGGACTTGGAATGATGTGCCTGAAACACATGTTACTTTTTTCTTGAAAAATCTGCAAGAGGCAGATCCATGTGACCTCACTACAGAACTTGTCAGGAATCCAAAGAAAACCCAGATTTTTTGAAAAATGCCTGTCAAGTTCTTGTACCTCAATCAGAACATCTGGACATCCTTATGCAGTTCTAAAACCTGTGTGTTGACTCACTGTGCATCTGGGAAAGCATCGTGGCTTCTGGGTCATGTTTCCTATGTATATATATCTAACCTGGAAAGCTGAAGAGAATCAGAATGTGTGAAAAGTGAACACAGACAGATCACTAAATAGAAAGGGATCATACTCTACGTTTTCTAAGATTCCAGCTGCTATAAAGAGTCTACGATTCCTGGAGGGCTGGTCAGATGCTCAGGAGTTACAGGATGGCTAGACCTATGGCTTGGCCACGTGGTGGAAGCCACGTGAGTGTCAGATCTAGAATATTGTTTAGGTCTGAGGGACTACACTGAAGAAATGCAATCTTCAAGGGGACAATGTTGAGATTGTAACAAAAAAGTAAGGAAACAAATTTTATATATATGGGGGGGGTGGTAGGGTGGGTGGTGCTATGGGAAAAAATGAGAATTAAGTTGTGTCTTATACTGGTACAAATCCCCATTATGGAGTGCAATCATGATGTGTGTATTTAATGTACCAATAAAGATAATTTAAAAAAAAAAAGAAATGCAATCTTCCATGAGATGGAGACAGAATGCTCCTTGGTCTGTGAGGACTAGTCTGATGCATCTCCTAACCAGATTGTTTATGAATAGCCTATTATGTTGCTCAGTCTATCACAGTGGTCATGTAGTATTATAATTAAGCTGAATTAGAAAAAATGCCTACAAATCTCACCCAGATAGTGGCAGAGAGAGAGAGTGAGAGATTGAGAGAGAGAGAGGGAGAGAGACTCTGCGATGGAAATAATTTTCAGTGCCTCAAGAGAGGAGCAGACTCTGAGCTCTGGCTCATCTACTATGCATAAAATAATGGCAGGGACATTCTGCCCCATAGAGGTGGGGTCTTGTCAGTCTCATCTATCACTACATCATCCATATCTGTAGTGCTGGCACAAAGTCTGTACTCAATAATATTGATGGAAGGGATGAATGAACAAATAACTGTAATTTGTTTTCTTCCCTTACATGAGATAAATGTGCTAAGAATGTTATGGTTGCTGGTACTCTTTATGCAGAGGAAAGGGTAGTGCTGAGGAAGGTGATAAGCACAAGAAAGTTACATGATTCATACTGGGCTTTTGAAACCAGCACCATCCTAGTTGCAAAAACTCAGTAGAAGTTGAATTACTGAAGTAAAAAAAAAAAAGGTCTGCCAATGTGGCAAGTGTATAAACAGGCCACTTCCTACAAGACTTGTAAAAGCATAATTGGGTACTACCTATCCAGAGAAGGATGTTGACAAGCATCAAGATTTAACTGTGTGGACTTTGTTTAGCTGGACTCAAAAACCAGGGCATAAAACTGGTTCATTTTATTTCTAAGAAGATATTTAAGAATGTGCATGATTGTTTAGCTTCTAATTTGTTAATTGATGTCAGAATAATTTTGGAAATGGCTTAAACATCCTACAAAAGTTGTCTGTTTGATTCAACTTGAAACTGAAACTTGATACCACAGTAGTAAGTAAAAGACCTCATGACATCATGGAGAGGGGAAATAGGTTTATTTTAGAACTTTCTAATATATCCTCATGTTCTATTGTGTTGGGTGATCCCCAAGAAACCAAGGAGTGTTTGTAAAGAGTTTCTTTACAAACCTACATTTGCAGCCTTTCTTGAAAATAAGGCAGCTTATGCTCATTAGGATGGATCCTGAAGCAAGGAACACATCTCTAGTCTTACTGGAATACTTAATCGAATTAGATAGGTAAGTGCCACTTCAATAGAAGCTTTACAAGGCCATGGCCCCAAGCCAGAAAAACTAGCCCTGAGTGTTGACTCTGATTACTTCTGGAAGGCAATAGTTCTGGGAAGCTTGGCACAGTATCAGAATCAGGGGACCCCAAAGACCTGAAACTAGTAGGGAAAGTGGTGACATACTAATGGTGGGCAAGCCATTGAACACCAATTTATTGTGTGGAAAATAATTAAAAACAGCATTAATCTTGATGGAAATCAGATCAACGCATTTATGCTTTTTTAAGTGCAACTCCACTTTATTTTTAAAAACAGATCTCCTAAATTTGCATATTTGCTACAGGTGTTTAAAATTAAAGAAAAGTCAAGTGTAAGAATGCTTTATTATGCTACAGACTGTCTGGTTTTGAAGAAATGCCACTAATTTGTGTGAGTTATTGTACAGGGAAACCCTGTAGGAGAATTAGAAATATCTTCTAGAGGAAGAACTATTACTGTAGTATAAAAGACTAGGACTAGGAATTAAAAAGCCATAAATCTCCTGAAGTTGGCCACTTCTCTCTGATTGCTAGTAGGAGTACTAGGTCTCAGCCACAGAATGGCCACCATGGCCACCCTCTGTCTACATAATTCAGCAATTTCACTGCAAAGTGAATGGATATGTTTTTTCTTTCATGCTTTAATTCAGAAATCTGAAAAGAAGAAAAGAATATGACTCACTGAGTTTAGACCAAGTGCTCATTGAGTGTCCAAACAGTTGCACTTGAGAAGCTGGACTATTGTGGAGGTTAAAGGAACAGAATTTTTGAGAAAAGGAAAGGGACATTCTAAGAAGGAATGTTGAAGAGATAGAAATGATTAGCAGAGAAAGTTATTTGTGTCCCTAATATATTTACCAAAAAGGAAAAGGACGTGTGTCAAGCTCAAAGCCTATGCGGTAGGTTCCTGGAAGATGGGAATCTGTGCTCTGCTTTCCCTTCTTTAGGCTCCTCCATTTATTTCCCCACTGCTTTTCTAATTACTACCAGCAGAGCAATCAATAAAAGATTATCAACAATAGGCACAAGTCACTTAGGATGAGCAAATTAATCAGGTAATTAAGAGGCCTTCTCTCAGAAGGTGAGGCCATCAAGGTGGTTGTGACATTAGGTCACATCAAGTTATCTTGTGTAAGCAGGCATATAGAAATCACGATAATTCTGGAACCCAAAGTGACGTATCCTCATTAGCAAAAGATTTCTCTGGTTTTATTTATCAAAACCTGTTTTTCACTGAAAAATCCCCAGAGCCTTCTCATTCTCATAGTATTATCCTTTGTTTCAGTGTAGACATGGGTAGTTAATAACTCAATACTCTGTTTTTCCATTTTACTCACTAAACAATACCTCGATCTATTGCTGATTCTCTGACCTAACACATTTCCAGCATCCCTTGCAGCTACAAAATGGCCATAAAATTGAGTGAAAATCATTGAATTGTTCTTTGAAGAGTCTGACCTTGCCTGGAGACATGTTTCTTCTATTTCTGTTATATATTTTGTTGTTTCTCTTTAGTTCTCTTTTTGGCTTCTTCACCAAGATTTTCTATTTTTTTTCACTTATTTCACGATAATCTGTAACTAATTGTTGATCTGTTTTTTTTTTTTTTTAACAGTGAGTGTTTTAAAATCCTTCTCAGGCAATTCCAACATCTGATTTATCTCACCTATTGTGTCTATTGATTATCTTTTCTCATTCAAATTGGGATCTTCCTGGCTCTTTGTATGATAGGTTTACACCAGGTCTTGGACATTTTGGTAATTATATTAGGCACTCTGCATCTCATTTTAATCTTTCATTTTCCCACACAGTCAATTCATTTAATTTATAATGGAGGACAGGGTGGTTGTTGGTGACAGTTGAATTTTCAGAGCCTTTGTGGTCCTGTTCTGTATCTGATGCTATTGGGGTTCATACTGGTCTCTAGGGAGCTAACTGAAGGGAGGAAAAGGACTTCTCAGGCCAGAAGAAGGAGGACACTATGGAACAGGAGAGACTCACACTCTTTGAAGAAAGAGAGCATGTTTCCTACTTGTTTTTCAAAATATTTTAATTGCCACATAATTGTACATGCGTATAAAGTAGAATGTGATAGCTCAGTATGTGTAGGTAATTAGTACATCCATCACCTCAGACATTTATAATTTTTGATGTTGGAAACAGTCAAAACCTTCTTTGTTTGCCATTTTCAAATATATAATTTATTGTTGTCAACTCCATTCTCCTTCACTATAGAACATTAGAAGTTTGTCCTTTTACCTCCTGTACTCTTGTGCCCATTAATCTCCCTCTTTGCACTTTTTAGTCCCTGCCTTTCTCAGGCGCTGGAAATTGCTACTCTCTTTTTTAAGAGGCCAATTAGTTTTCACTTATAACATGCAATATTTCTGTGCGTGACTCATTTCACTTAACATAATACCCTCTAGTACCAGGCATGCTGACACAATGGCAGGATTTCATTCTTTTATGGCTGAATGAGAGTCCACTGTGAATGTCTCTCACATTTTGTTATCCATTTATTTGTCAAGGACACTCTGGTAGAGGCGATATCTTGGCTAGTGTTAATTATGATTCCATATATTAGCGACTTACTTTATGCAAGCAGACCCCAGAAATCTAGTCATACAGAATGAAACTCACTATGCCAACTTTAAGCTAAATAACACTGTTCTTTTCTTACATGAGAAAAAATATCTCACCTTGTTTCAATCTCCGCTATTTGTGTTTTTCATAAATGCTTCAGTAATTAATCCTAACTGACATGGCAGGAGAAATAGAAGAAACTAAGAGTCATCTGCCAGTCGACCCTCGTTATTTCAGGCTAACCAATCTGTCTACACCATGTCTATGGCTTGTTCTACCCTCTGTCACCCAGGCATTCTCATTTCTGAATCACAGAAGACCTTCGAGTAGAGAGGACAGAGTGACTGTATCTACAGGGCTTAGACTCTGATAGCTTGTGTCTGAATTCCAGCTTCATCACTTTCTAGCACTGCGACTTCATGCCTGTTACTTCACTGACAACTAGAAACCCTGCAATTCAAAATCATTACTAAGCTTGAAAAATATAAGGTATCCTTGTCTGATAGTTATTTTGTCATCAGCACCACCATCATTATTTTCTTCTACTCATCACAATCCCCAAGTTATTATATAAAAATAGATTACACAAAATACAGCACATAAATAATCAGAGCCAACATTTATGAAGAATTTACTGTGAATATACACTTGAACACCTTGTGTTAACTCATTTAATACACACAAACCAATGAAATGATTTTTATCATTGTATTTTATTAATCAGTTATGAATCTCCAAAATTTCTTTTCTTTCTTTTTTTTTTTTTTTAGGTTTTTTGAAACAGGGTCTCACTTTGTAGTTCAGGCTGGCCCTGAGCTCAGCCTCAAACTCACATCACAACAATCCTCCGGCCTCTGCCTCCTGAGGGCTGGGATTACAGGCATGAGCCATCATGCCAGGCACTGTGGTATGTGGTACTGATTGCTGCTGGGCGTGAGTCTCCACACCCAGTATTGTATGTGGTTGCCGGGGAATCGAACCCGGGCCCTTGAGCTTGCAAGACAGGCGCCAGAACCACTGAGCTGAATCCCCGGCCCTGAATCTCCAAAATTTCTAAGGCCTAGTAACACTGATATCCTCTTGTGACCACTTGGCAACAGGTGTCCAAGTGCAGAGTGAAAGCTTTTAATAAATAGAGTATGGAACAGGAAGAAATATTTTAGAGTTTGGGGTCTGAACAATTAATTCACTGCATCTCTTCACTCATTAAGCCAAATGGTGTCCGCTGACTGTTAAGCTGGATCTGTTCTGTACAAGTTCTGTTTGTACAAACATGTACAAAATATGGCCATGTCATCGAGGGACTTCTAGTATCGGAACAGAAAGTACATATGCAAAACAGTGAGCCCTCAAAATTTAGAGGTCTGAGAAGCAGGGTTTTAGCTCAGTGGTTCCAGCACCTGCCTTGCAAGAAAAGGTCCCAAGTTCAATCCCAAGTACAAAAAAAGTTTAGAAGTATGCTGGGCTATGTGTATGTGGGCTTCAGCTGGGGTATGTGGCAGAAAGCAGTTAATTCTATGGGAATGATGGAATACTTAGATCCATATCCCAGAAATCTCAATTCTGTAACATAACACAAAATTGGTTGTAGGGTCCCCAATTCCTCAGTTGCCAAATCTTTCACATAAAATAATATAGTACTTGCATGAAAGCTCTACACATCCTCCTGTGGACATTCAATCTTCTGTAGATTTCTTATAACACCTAATGCAATATAAATGCTATGTAAATAGTAATTATGCTGTATTGTTCAGCAAATAATGACAATAAAAAGTCTGTACATTTTCAGTACAGATGCAACAATCGAAACCTTTGTAGGCCTAGCTATATAACATATAAGAGATTATATAATTTTGCTTCCTACCTTCTCTGTATCAAAGTTAGTCCTGGAGTGTGCCTACATTTAAAAGATGGAGGAGAAATAAGCATGGATGACTGCTGACTGTCCGAGTCATTTGACACCAGTGTTTACCATCCAGTGTTGGTCCCAACATTAAACAGATTTGGAGGGAAAGAGAATTTCTGTACCAAGTCTTTGGCTCAGTTACAGCCCCAGTCAGTAAGTAAAAAAAAAAAAAAAATGCCTCAACAGTTATGGTTCAATCCAGGTAGTTACCACAGAGGGAAAGTAAAGAGCTTTATACAAAAGGGATAAGATGTGGTCAAAGCAACCCTGTAGCATCTCTCTCCGAAGCACACAGTTCTGTTAAGACTTTGGAGCTCTTCTGAGCATTTCTGAACTCCTCCTCAGGGGAATCATCAACAACAGCAATCTGAAGAAACACGTTGATAATCGAGAAGCACCGCTGTTTGTATACTCTCTTTCTGAAGTACAGGGAATGAAACCAATTAAACTCTTATTGGCAGTTCTAGACAAACAAAGCACTTACTGGTAGAGAAGCAGTTTTTTTTCTCTTCTATAGCATGCCAAGCACATGGGCCTGACTTTTCCTGGTAAAGGAGACATTTCCTGGTTGGGGATAAAGTCCATTCCTCCTCTAGTCTGAAAGAAAAATCTCAGGCCTGGAATTCTCCACAAAAGCTGAGTTGTTGTCTGCTGATAAATGGACAATGTTGTGTATTGTGAACATGAAAATTGATGAGGTCAGAACCACCCCAGAGACACAAAAATATATATTTATGTAAGAGGCAGTGAAATTTGTCTGCAATTAAGCTTTTCAAAACTCTCAAATCTGTTGTTTGGTTTTCAGCAGATGTTGAAAAGGTTTATCCTGGATTCTGTCCTTATTGATAGGATGTCTTTTGATCTGCAGCCAAATACGAAATCTGGATGTTATTTTGGATTTGGAAATTTCCTTTAAATAAACATATTAGTTAAGTATGTAAATCTCCTTATCATCACTTCGGGCATATTGCCAGAGTAGGAAACATCTGGGGCCTGGTGTCAGCCGACTTATTAATTCACACTTAGAGTATGTTTCACCCAGGTTATTGCTGAATATTGTTATCTTGATTGCCTAAGTCAGCTGTGTCTGAGAACAGTTAGTTACAAGTTTTGAGGTTTAAATTTGGACTCATGAGAAATTTCCTGAGCAAGGCCCACCTGGGCCTGATGGTTTAGGCTTTCAGTCTCCTTTTGGATTGATTTCAGAAATTAATTGTTAACATTTTGGATTAGGAGTGGGGAAGATCTGTGTTATTTATCGGGACTGGCCAGTGTGTAATTCCAGGGAAGGATTACATGACCTGCTCCTGATGAGAACTGAGTGAGGTCATTAATACAACTCTCTTCTATAAAGCTCTTGCCACTTTGCTGAAAAGCCTCTCCTATAATTAAAAGGATGATCAATTGAGTTCAACATTTAAGTCTAGGGTGAACCATGTTATCTGGAGGGGGAGGGCTGCTAGGTGAGGAATGGAAGCAGCCTCGCAGTCTCACTAATACAGGTAACACATATAACATCCAGATAGCCCCCTTATCTTTCACACATTTGTGTCAGAAAATTGAACCCTATGAAGTGAATACATTTGAGTGATGGCCCAGGGAATAAGGACTTCCGGCTCAGTGGTGAAAATGATTCAAGACATTGGTTGAAAACATCAGGAATTCATGAGGTCCAGAAGATGTGATTTGCAACAAAAGAGGAATTTCAGAGAAGCTGGAACACGTATGTTCATGTGAATCATTATAAAAATCCAAGAAACTTCCTTGATATTAGCTAGGATGAGTAACACGAGTTGCTGCATCAGAGTCCTCAAGTTCTAGCTGCATAGAGAGATGGAAGTTTGCTTTTAATTCTGTTCCTGTGTGAGAGTCAGGAGGGGTGGGAGAAGGATTTCCTTTCCACTTAGGGATTCATACTCTTTCCATCTAGGGACCTTGTTATCCTCTAAGATTAACAAGTCCTCTGTGATATTTGGCTGGAAGAATGAAGGCAGGGAGAGAACATGCCAAAAAATTTTGTAAGCTGAGCCTAGAAATGGTCTTAACCTACAACAATGTGGCTCAATCTGACTACAAAGTGTGCTGAAAATACCGTCAAGTTGAGTCCCCAGGGGGAAAACATCTGATGTATATTTAGCCTTGCAATAGCCATTTTGATTATTATAATAAGACCAACTAAAGTAATTGTGACAATATATTATAATGATGGCTTGTTTAATATATACCAAACTTTATGCTAGATGCTTTATGTGCATTATCTCATTGAATGTTGTTAATCTCTTCTGTGGATAAATAAAAAAACTGAGGCTTAAGGCTAAAATGAGTTCCTCAGAGTCATATGACTGGTACGGATTGTAGGTGAAATCCAAACCCAGCCCACCTGATTTTAGGTCACAAGATCTGAGTCATTCCATTTGCTCCGTTCACATCTCACTGAACACTCTGGTCATTGCTCTCCAACCTTGATCTTATTTTTCCTCTTGTTCTGGGCTGAAAGAGTACCTCCTTATGCCTGAGACTTAGATCTACAAACTTAGCATGATGATGTAAATCCTCTCATTTTCTTGGACCCACAGTAAATCCTGCTGGGGGAAGGACACTGCTGGATATTCACTCCTAAACAATTCATAGTCTCCACTCTGGGATGAAAAATGGCTATGAATGGTACCACAATTGTTTTTGTGTCAAAGATCACTATGGTCACATTCTCACCTTTATAATCAGTGACATTTCACAGACACTTAAAAGTGATTTCTCAAACCTCAAATGATTGTCAAAATATGGGCCACTTCAGTTTTTTTAAAAACATATGTTCTTTGAGTATATTAGTCCATTTTCTGTTGGTATAACAAAATCCCCAAACTTGACACTTTCTTAAAAGTTTATGTGGCTCATGATTCTGGTGGTTAGAGGTCCAAAGAATATAGTGCCAGTGTCTTGATGAAGGTTTCCTGTGGAAATATGGTGGAAGAAGAGGCGCATTGAAGACACAGTTCAGTGACAGAGTGGGTGCTAAGCATGTGTGAGGGCTTGCTTTCAACCTCTAGTACAGGAATGAGGTTGTAGGGAGATGAAGAAGAGAAGAGAAAGGAGAAGAGAAGAGAAAGAAAAATGAAGAAGAAAATAAGAGAAGAGAGGAGAGAAGAGAAGAGAGGAGAGAAGAGAAGAGAGGAGGAGAGAAGAGGGGGAAAGAAGAAAAAAGGGAAATAGGAAAAAACTGATTGCCTACTAACCAGACCAAACATCTGAGGTAACTTCAATTTATAATTCATCCTAGTGAGAATTCACTTTACAAGACCAGCATTATTTCCTTGTGAAGGGTCTCCCCATGACATAATTACTTCAGATAATTCTCAACCTCTTAAAGATCATCACCTCATTATTGCCATGCTGTGAAACAAGCTCCTAGGCCATGATACTTCGAGGGACATACTCAAGTCATATCAAAACATCATATTTTGCTACAACCTACTGTGACAATGGTCACAGTTGACTTTCAGAACCAATGGAAAACCATCTTTTTTCCTTCCTTCCTTTCTTGTCCTATCCTCCTTTCATCCATTCTTCTTGGTCTTCCTTTTATTAAAAAAATATTTTCTATGGAACTACTTGGCACTAGATATAAAATAGTAACAAACTCAAAAGTCTCTCCTTTTAAAAGGGTTGTAATCTGACTTGATAACATTTTTAACTTCTGTACAAATATTGTCCTCATGAAGAGAGTTGAGGAGGATCATGGAGCAGTTTTACAACAGGAATCTGAGGCAATGTCTCCCTAAAAAAATTACTTGTTCCCAGATACCAAGTATTTGAGGATCAAACCCAAATAATACAAAAATACATATTTTGGAATATTTTTACACTTCTCCAATAAATCTATAAAATTTAAATCTAGGAATGGCAAGTCATGACAATACACACAAGAGCTGTCTTTCTCTTATTTTGAACCTGTAGAAGACATTCCTAAGTGACCACAGCTCTATTTTCTACTGAACTCAGCTGCGATCTCTGAGTCTTCCTCAGCATAGTGCCATAGACTACTTCCAATAATTTATCACAATTGGTATAAGACATAATCTATTTACCACCTTTAGAATTTATACATATCATGTCTATCAATATTAATAGATATTGTATGTATAAATATGTAAAGGTATTTGACATGGTTATCTCGAGCTGATCTTTTTTTGTGCACCAAAATATATTTTTGAACTCAATGAAAATAATCTTATAAAATTGCTAAGTGAGACAAAAGAAGTAGAGAGATCAAACAAGGAATTGAGGTAGAGGTAGCATAGAGAGGGAATTTTATTGTGACTAGACACCTTACTGGGATTGCCACAATTACCTGGTGGCAGGAAGCAGGGATGAGAGGTCCCCAGCTCAGTTCTAGCTACATACTAATGGCCACATGTTCTTTGTTGAATGGGAGAGGGTCAGCTTAGGGTTGAGCAGTCAGTCTGACTAACTGTTATGCCCCTTGCCATCAGGAAGTTCACAGGACCACCATAAAGAGACTAGCCCCCTTTTTCCCTACGTCCCACACTGTTTGTATTGTTGCCTTTGTGGCTCTAGTGGAGGCCACAAAGCGTATTCCCACAGATTCCCTTGGATGGCATAGCTCATGGACCTAAACAGAGCTCTGACCACCCTCCAGAGAATGACTGGATGAGAAGGATTTCTGCCAGGGGCAGTAGGAGGCAGAGTTAGCTGGCAAAGGCTTATTTATTATCAAGGTATTTTTGTGACCTGACAGCGAGGATTCCCAGTAGCCCCAGTAAAGAGTCTAATTTTTCCATGTTCACTTGTGTGTATGTTAGTGAGGACATATCCGCTGTCATGGAGCTGGCCCTCCAGGGTGCCTTCGAGGCCACCTGCTGCCCCAGTGAATATATTCAGCAGAGAGCATGGGAAAAGCCCAATACTACTTGAGCCTGGGGCTGTGTAGGAGTGGAAGCAGTTCACCCACCGAGCCAAAAATGAGGGAAACACAGGCTATAGAGAATTAGACAAAGACCAAGAGAGTCAACTCAAAGTGGCTCTGCTTTTACTGGTGTCTTATTCCAGCAGCTTTAGCCCTTTCTCTTCATCCCTCCTCTTCCAGGCTCTGTCATTGCCAAGAACCTTAAGGGTCCACACATTTGCTCCCTGGAGCTGTTGATCCCTGTGTTCAGATTGTTCCTGGCCCCCTTTTGCACACTGTCCCCCCATCACAAGCCCTGAGAGTTGTAAAGTTTCATGAGGCACAAAGACTCAGGCTAAGAATTCTGTATGCAATGTTTGTGGTCAATCCCATTAAAGTTTTGTCTTATGAAAAAAAAAAAAAACTGACCAACAAAATAAACTTATATTTTATTATATAATTATTTAACTGTGTTTTCTTTCCCAAATGTGGATATAGTTTTATTTTCAATCAAAAATATTTCTTGGGTTTCTATTATGTAGCTGGCCGGGTGTTTGGCAGGGGGGTATACTTTATAGGAGACAAGACAGAGGATGGTAGAGGTAGATAGCACACAAATGAACAGATTCATAACCTAGCTAGGCTTAGCACATGTGAAAGGCCGCCTAGAGGAATGTTCTACAATAACGTGACCGGAAGTGATGCCCAGGGTTCAATCTGTATGGGAGAAAAATGACCAAGGATCACTTCCTGAAAGAGGAGGCTTTGGGCTGAGGCTTCAAAGCTAAGAAGGCACCTGCCATCACAGAAAGAGACAGCAAAGGGTAAGAGCCAGAGGTAGGAACAAGTCTGGCATTTTTGAGGACAAGAAAGAAAGTTGTGTAGCTAGGAGTAAGGAGGAGGTACCTTGGGAAAGAGGCTGAAGAAGTGAGGGGAGGTGTGTATTGATCATGTGCTGTCATAAGATTTTGCCACAGAATCTGAAATATATAATGCAGTGCCCCCCCATCTGGAGTTTCACTTTCTATGGTTCAGTTACCCTCAGATAGGAAGGAGAGAAAGGATGGATACAATATTTTGAGAGACATGGAGAACACATCTATGGAGCTTTTGTTACAATATACTGTACAGTTGATCTATTTTATTAGTTACTGTTGTTGTCAATAAATTTCTTCCTATGCCAAATTCAAGCCATTAGTGTTACCATAGGTACAAATGGGTTGGGAAAAATTTTAAAATTTTTTAGGATTTTTTTTGAGACAGGGTCTCGCTTTGTAATTCAGGTTGGCCCTGAGCTCAGCCTCAAACTCACATCACAGCAATCTTCCTGCCTCTGCCTCCTGAGTGCTGGGATTACAGGCATGAGCCACCACGCCTGGCACTGTGATATGTGGTACTGGTTGCTGCTGAGCCAGTATTGTTATGTGGTTACCGAAGATCGAACCCGGGTCATTGCACTTGCAAGACAGGTGCCGGAAACACTGAGCTAAATCCCCAGCCCTAAAAAGTATTTTCTAAGGAATTAATTGATGCTACATATATAATAATAACAGAGACTCAAAATCTCTCCTTTTAAAAGGGATTTATATCTAGTGGGATATAACTTTTAATTTCTACACAACTATTAAAAGGAGAGGGAGAGCATTCCATCTATGTTTTCAGGTATCCACTGGCGATCTTGGACCATCCTTTGTCCATAGGTGGAGACAGAGACAGTGGTTCAAACCAGAGGAGAATGATGGGAGTTAAATATACTCTTGACCACTTTCGCTCAAGCACCCTAATTTGCATTACTGTGCCTATGCTGTCAGTTTCTTGTGTGGTGGCTCCCTACTCTGCACTCTCATTTCCCTCCCTGCTCAGAGCTTCTCCACCATTTCCCCTCACTCTACTCTTTACATTCTGAACAGCTCTTCGCTGACAGTGAACTCCCCAGTATGGCCATTTCCCCATTTTCCTTGTAATGGAAGGAAGGTTGAATTGTTCCAAGTCTCATTCTGATCACTGGAAATTGTCAGAACCTGCACCAGATGTCAAGGTGGGAGATCAAAGAAGTTAACCCATGTCTTCCTCTGCTCACAGATGGATTTACTACCTCAGACTTTTCCTCGGGCCATCTTGAGGAAGGAGAAGCACCTGTGAGTGAAGAGGAGGGATGGGACTGAAAGGAAAGGAGATCAGTAGCTGTTGAGGCCAAAGAGAGTTTGAGGAGAAGGGAAAATGTCAGTCAGTGATTCCCTTACCTGACCTCTGGGATGAGAGGCAATATCTCTGTTGACCAAGGATATTTCTCTGTAGTCTACTACAAGGTCATCTTTCTTTTGACCTTTGTCAGCTAATATGAGAGGAAAAAAGTCTGTTTAAGAACTTTAATCCAAACTTGCTCAGGGTGGAGATATCTTGGTTCTCACTGTGTACTCCCTTCCTCCCCATCTGTCTCCCTCTTGCCTTTTGAGGGAGTCACAGACAAGATGTGCCCACAGCTGAAGAGGACTGTTGCTGGGTTCTGCTCTGATGCAGTTCTGGTGGATTCGACCTTTTCACCGGAGTACAGTGTGACTCCTATGGAGATGTTGTTTAAGTTCTCTTTTAATGTAAGAAAGTAAATTGTAGGCGTCACGCAGCCAGTTATAGCAATGAATAAATGAGGTCCTAGAGGACAGGAAGGGTAAATGAATCTGGCATTTTGCCTAGAAAGAGTATATGCTTGTATTTTACTTTAGAAATAAAAAGATGACATTTAATTTCAGATTTCTATAGCAAGGAAGGTAGAGTTGGGGGGGGGGGTCCAGGTTTTTGTGAATTCCAGACAGGGACATGGCTGAGTTTGGTTCCTTCAGTACTGTATCTCAGATGTGCCTATTTTTGTCTAGTGAGTTGGCTAGAGAAAGCTATTACATCTTTTAGATCTTTGTCGAGGAGTGTTACAGTTTGAATGTGGTTCATTTCCCTTGTTCCCATGCTGGACCCTACTCTGCAGTGTAAGAGTGTTTAAATGGTGTCGAAGCCTAGAGGAAGAAACTAGGTCCTGGGATCATTCCCTTTACAGATGTGTTGACTTCTTTCTCCAGAGACTGGGTCAGGTCTTGCAGGAAGAGATTAGCTCACACAAGATTGAGTCATAGAATAAGTGTCACAAAGCAAACACAGTGCTTCCCCTTGGTCTGGTTTGCGTATTCCTCCTCTGTATCTCTTTCCTCTATTGGCTTCTCTATCATGACGTGATGCAGCACAGGCCTTCGTTAGGAGCTAAGCTGATGCTGGAGTCCTACTCAGTCATCCAGATGTGTGAAATAAATAACCCTTTTTTCTTTATTAATATCCAGCCTCAGTTTTTTTCTTATAGTAACAAAACATGGGCCAAGGCAAGGAGATAAGCCGTGTAAACCACAAGACCCCCTACAGATGGCTCTGGAAGCTCAAAAGTAAATATGTTCTTTGCTTTTCAAATTCTGTCAGTTCTCCATAGTCAGCCACTTCGTGTTGATTAACAAGTCAATCAGCTTTGGATCTCAATGAGGTAAGATCCCTCACAATGCTATCTGAATGCTGGGGGTAATGAAGGCCTATCTTGGTTGTATTAGAAATTGTTTCCAATGGCAGAAAATCCAGTATTAGTGAGTTTAAACAAACAGAAAAGTTAATTGGTTTAGAGAAAAGAAAAAAATGTAAGGGTGAGATATACATTAGTAATTATGAACAATGAATCACCTCACACAAAGCAACTTAATAAATATTTAGCTCAAAATCTGAGTCAGGAAGTTGAACCCTTTCTCCCGCTCTCTGTTGGGCCCCTTCTCTTCCTGACAGCAAGCTGTGGACCAGTCAAGTGACACTGCTTCTGGTGGAGCAGTGGTTGTTGGCTGGGCTGCTTCAGCTCTTTTCCGTATTGCCTCGCACTCCAGCACAGTAGCCCATGCTTTCCTGTTATTCTCTGGCCAAAATGAGTTCTGGGACCAGTTAATATTCAAGGAGCAGAAAGTATTCTGTCTTAAAATGCCTCCAGTGAAAGAATTTGTGAAGTACATTACAAAGATTTTTAGATGCAGGTAACCATAAAAACTTGCCTACATTTTTCCTCAACCAATGACTTTAAGGCTGGCATTAGGCAAGTGCAGTAATTTACAGATCTGGAAGAAAGAAACAATCCGAGGAGGAAAAGGTAAATTTGGGCTCATGGTTTCTGCGCATGGCCTTCTGGTCACAAGGAAGAAACAACATGGCAGAGAGAAGAGAAAAGAGACAGGGGTGAAGGAGCCAAGGACCAGCTATCGTCTCTCGGGTCACATCCCCATCCCCCACCCAGTCTCACAAAAGTGCTTTACTAATCTTTCAGGTATCTCTCAATCCAATCAAGTTGACAGTCAAGATCATCCATCCCGACAAGGCTGCATTTGGTCCCTGAATAATGTCATTATTCTTGCCTCTTCACATTGCCACAACGGCTGCACTTCTTGCCCCCATATGCAAAGTTAGTAGGAAAGAAAAGGCCATTTGATCACATGTCTAGTGAATCTCCTGGGCTTTCCCTGGGTCATGTGCCTGTAAACTAAACCGATTTCTATGGACAGGAGCAATCATTACATTGTGTGGCCCATACTTGAGCATGGGTTCCATTCTTGCTTTGGGGATAATGGACCCCTATGAGAAGTATAAAAGCTTTGAGAAAGTGAAGAAGTCTCTAGTGCAAACAGGTGGTTGTTACTGAAAATAATGGTTGTTTCTAGTGAAGTCACAGTAGCAGAACAATAGGCACCGATGAAACACCCATAACAAACTGGGTACATTTGCCGTAGTACCTTAGTTTAAGAGAAGCGCTATGAATCTAGATTTGAATTCAGATCCTCAGATACATTTTGGCATGAATTATTTTTCTCAATACAAAGGATAATTCTACATGATATAAGGAATAAATTGTCCTGCCTGGAGGCTTTTACTTTGTACTAGAAAGACCACCCTGATTGATAGTAGCTTTGGCTTTTTGCTATCATTGTCTAAATGTTGTGGGATCAATACACTTTCAAATACTTGTCCATTCACCAAGGCATTATCTCCCCAAACTTCTTTGTCCCTGCTTATATTTGTCAACTTTACAATCCTTTTATTACCAGCAAAAGCTTTGGGAAGCTACAAATAAAAGCAGGGATTATAAAAGGATTCTTATTAAAGCATGCTTTCTTTGAGGCACAGAGTACAATGCCCTCCGTTTTCCCCTTGTGAAAAGATGTGTTTTCCTGTTTAATTAGAATAGACCTCCATTCCATTAGAGGAGGACAGGAGGGCAGCAGGACTGAGACTGCAGGCTCCAAGAAAAAAAAGTTTATTTATTTCAGCTCTGGTTCACTTTTAGAGCATATTGCAACTTGTGAAATATTCAATTGTACTTGGGAGTGGATGAATACATAGAAAAGCACCACATCCCTGCTGTATAGTAAGTGATCATATC
>PVIR01017786.1:0-34351 GCA_004026965.1 Petromus typicus | reverse complement strand
TGACTTTATTCTCTCCCCTACTCTAGTATTGTCATGGCTTGCTATCACCTTGGGTCAGGTCTTCCTTCACTGTTTAATTATTTTGGTACAGTTTTTATTTATACTCCTAATCTCACAGAGCCTTTTGCACTGTTATCTCATCCACAATATAATCTGTGGTTAATGAAAGTAACTAACCATAAGCAAAGTGAACCTCAGTACCTCTGGCTGACTCTTTGGGGCAGGACCTCTGCTGGGAAGGAAAGTCTCAGAGAGTTCTGGGGTCAGACTGAAATTGCATAAATCTCATTCAGTCTGTGCACCTGGTACATACAGAGCCTTGAGGAAAACAGCCTTATTCGGAAAGGATCATTCCTATAAAATTCTTGGTCTTTGTGAAAAATTTTTCTGTTATTATTCTTACTGTTATTTCTGACCCATTGCTCCTTGGCTTCCCCTTGGCTACCACAAGTGCTACTTTCCTCTTCCATAAAGGTGTCCCTCAATTATCTCTGCATCTTGGCCACCACGTAGCATGTAGCTACGTGTGTTCTCCATGCTGTGGTTTCTGTCCGGCTAGTTCTCGCCCCTATCTATCTGCTCCTCTCAAAAAGGCTGAACCACCCGTGCTTCTTAACTTGTGCCACCACCCTGGTGGTCACTGCATCACACGCTCTCACCAGTGAATCCAGATTGCTGCGTACACTGCAAATGGTGCTGCTCCTGCCCCAGCTGAAGGACAGAAGCACTTGTCAAAAACAGATTATTTTAAAACATTACTGGGCTTCACTAGGGAATCTGCTTTTCTTGGAAAGTAAACCAAGACACAGAACATGTTTGATTCTCTCTCTTCATGAATTATATGATACTAATATTTATTATCACACAAAATATACACTCTCTGGGTATCAACTAATTAGCCTCATCACTGAATTTCATTGATAAAATATCAAATCGTTTTCAGTTTTATTAAATGATATTAAGTTTTACTAAAGAGCACTAGATCCACACCAATGGTAGCAAATAAATCGTAGTGATACCACAGTGGAAAGGATGACCTTAAATGGGTGTGTTCCTGTCTGTTATCTAAAATGCCAGGGAAACCAAGAGGAGGCCAGGATTGTTTTTTTAAATGTCACCAAAATTAGCCAAATAAGGTGAAGTGATTTCTGTAGATTTAGTACATGGCTACCTGAGGCAGGATACTCAAAACAGAATAAGCCTTGGTCTTGCATCCAGAACAGAGTTAGGAGGACATATACTACATGCCTGGAGGTGAACTTTTAAATGCTAACCCAAGAGAGGCAAGATGGAGGAGACTCCTTGGATTTACTCAGACTGTGGAGATATATCAATAGGGAGGACTATAGAAGATATAAACGTAGCTCCCTATGGTGACACATTCTTGCTTATGAAAGGTATTAGAAAGTCCCGATGAAGAAAAATAATAGGATGGGGATTTAGCTCAGTGGTTCTGGCACCTGTTTTGCAAGCGCAAGGGCTCGGGTTCGATTCCCCAGTAACTACATTAAAACAATACTGGGCATGGGGACTCATGCCCAGCAGCAATCAGCACCACACACCACAGTGCCGGGCGTGGTGGCTCATGCCTGTAATCCCAGCACTCGGGAGGCAGAGGCAGGAGGATTGCTGTGATGTGAGTTTGAGGCTGAGCTCAGGGCCAGCCTGAACTACAAAGTGAGACCCTGTCTCAAAAGAGAGAGAGAGAGAGAGGGGAGGGAGGGAGGGAGAAAGAGAGCGCGAGAGAGAGAGAGAGAGAGAGAGAGAGAGAGAGAGAGAGAGATAACAGGGAGAGGCATTAGGAAGATTTCCCATGGAAGACCTTGGAATAAGGAAGTAAGAGGAGAACATTTGTTGGGAAGCTGATATGGTAATAAACTGGATACTGGTGAGCTATGATTTTTAATAGAATCACTGGAGCTAAAAGAAGACACAAAAAATAAGGTTGGATGCAGACTGAATTTCTGATGAAGCGTGTTCTTAATATCATTGAAGTAGATGATGTCTCCATAGAGGAGACTTGGGAGCTATTTGTGAAGAGCTGACAAAGCAGTTTACGCAGTGCAGGACGGAGCTCAGAGAGGCAGGGCCTGCTCACCCGCATGTGGATAAGAGCCTCTAGCTTGGGAAGAACCCAAGAAGCCCAGTGGTCAGGGACTGTGCACATCTTCTAGAACTCTTGTCCTTGAATGTGGTGCCTTCCAAAGGGAGGCATTTTGGTGACTCAAAGCACAGCGGCCAGGGCTAAAGTTAGGACGGAAATGTTGAGCCCCAGACACTCCTGCCATACAGGAACTTGAGGCCACACCAGGTAAACAGCAAGAAAAACTTGCAGAGTGTGAAAAAGCTTGTATTCGTGCACAGCCTCAAGTGACTGAGGCTGAAAAATGACCTGAAAAATGACTTCATATTTCCTGTAGTGCCACCCCTGCTTGGCATAGTGCTGCATATTAGAAAAACAAGAACACGACTAAGATTCAAAATAAGAGGACAGATGCTTGAAATACACAAATAAAGCATAAAATTTCACTGCTGATTAAAGGATGGATTTTTTTCTTCTGTAGATATCTTTTAAGAGAATCTTGGTAAAATGAACTTTTAGAAAAAGAAGGTTCATTTTTATTGCTTTGTGGCATCAGGTTCTTTGATCTGTTCCAAAAATATAGAGATTTTCACAATCCTTGGGAGTATCATTGAAACTAGTTACATTCTTGGCAAGTTTTAAATACTATGTAACTTCACTCTATAAATGAGACAGAGTTAGAGTTATCTGCTTAAATCTTGAATGGATATTTAAAAATTAATGTTTCCCATTTTCAGTAGATCATACTATATGCATAATTTTTATCATTCCCGTGAGGTCTCTATTTCTTTTCATGATGCCTCCCAATTATTTCCACTATAAACTTTTTGATGATGAATTTCATACTTGCAGAAATTTAGGAGTCTATGTGAAAAAAGGGACCACTAAAGAGACTTTTTTTTATAATAAAATAACTAATAACCACTCTAGATATATTTAATGTAATGAATTTCTCAGAAATTTTTATGTGAAAATTGCCAGATTTAATAGCATTAGCCTCATTAAGCAACTGGAATTTTATTAGAAATATACAGCTCCAGGGAGGGCTTGTAAAATCCTGTAGTGCCAGTTCCCTCTGGTGGCAGAACCTCCAAAGTGAGTCGCTGAGCTGCTGTAGAGAGGGCTGTTGGGCTGGCTGTGTCACGCTCTCCGGGAAGAACCACAAAGGAGTACTGTGGATCGTAAAGGCTGTGGAAACGGCCCTCGTCCACATGGCTGGGGCAGGTAATTGCTTCTGAGGGTGTAGAAGGAAAGATGCTGATATTACATTGTCAAACAGTTTTTCCTACATAGAAAATTTAGCAAGTTAACAACTTTCTTGAAGCTTAGGATGTGTATATTCTACAGGTGACTTGGGAAGTCATTTTCTGAGTAATGCCTCTCCTGCACTCCTTAGGCCAGATAATAGAGCAATGTGGAGAAAGAATAACAGAAGACAAAGCAAGGGAAAAGGCACAAAGGAGGCAGAGACATCCCTGCTTGTTACAAGAGTCTGTCAGGTGTGGCTGGATCATTGAGCAGAGTGGTTTAAAACTCTAGAGGGATTAAAATTATTGTCTTTTATGAGATAAAGCCTTTATTTCAAGTTCCTTTCAAAACCCTGGGTATATTAGGCAAACTGAGGCAAGTGAGTTCTCTCCTATGCACACAAGAAATTAAGCAGATTTCAGAAAGCTAGACAGTAGAATAAGGAGGTAACCTCAAAATTCTTAATATATATTTTGATATATTACAGTTGGCAGATTCAGGATCTGAAGCTGGGAAGAGTGAAGGTGAGTCCCAGGTTCCGGTCGTGAGCGGCAGATGCTGGACGGAATCTGGATGGGATCAAACAGCTGATCGTGTTCCATTTTCTGTAACATGCTACCGATATTTGTAATCCTCAGTGTCTTAAACATCATCACGTGTGCTTTTGCTTTCACATCATGAAGCCCTGAAGAGATCTGTAGGATTATGTATCCCGCAGGGTGCAAAAATCTTAATAATCCAATAGGATAGGGCTTGGCTTTAAAGTCTTTCTAATCCACAGAATTTAAAAGTCATTTGGAGGTGTAAATGTCAACGAGAATATATAAATGCATCAAATATTGAAACTATTTTAATGGTAAATCCTTCCTTTCAATTTCCCACATAATAATGAAACAGAAGTCATCCTTGGAGTGTTCAAGTGAAGACTGTGACTTATATATTTGAGTTTGTGTGGACTTCAACCTTCATCCACTCTCCAGTGCCATTATATCCTGTTGGTCATTTATTCGGTCTAGACCATCTTTCCATCCACTGGGGCCTCACCAAGGAAGGTCCCAGCACCAACTCTGACTGGCCAGTTCTGATCAGTGGTTTGCTTTCCTTTCCTATTGGTGAGCTCAGTGATGTAATTAGTGTCAATAATACGTGAGAGCAGTCTTCAGGACCTTCTTCTCGATCTAATGATACTCTACAGACCTTCCAGGGATGGGGATGCCTGGAACATGGACAGCACTGAACTTCATATAGATACCATATCTTTCCCTCTATGCCCTGCAGGACAGTTATGCGTTGCAGGAGTAAGTCTGCTCCCTCATGCTGTGTGCCCTGTGCCTCCTTTGTGTACCTCTTCATGTGGCGTAGCCTCATGACTAAGAAGATTAGGAGCTACATGGGCAAATGCTTCAGATCCTGCAGCCTTGGACCTGACCACTGAAGCAAAATAAGTGGCCACGAGCAGTTGTCACACAGAGAGCGGACACTCCGGACACAGGGGTCATTCACAGAACAATACAGTGCAAGGTTCCATCATACCACCAGGAAAGACACACCATTAAAACTAGACTTCTCATTTCTGGGATCTTCTTAATGTTTTCAGACTGTGGTTGACTGTAGGTTACTGAACCTATGAAGAGCAAAACTCTACATAAAGGACTAATTTACACAAAGAGTACATTTAAGGTTTTAAAGGAATGACCTACTTCTGGACTTGGACTGTGTCTTAATTACTACCTAGCCACACTGTTTAGATCATTTGTAGTTGGCCTTTCTGCAAATTGCAGCCCCAAACATTCCATCTGATACAATTTCTCTGTATTTTTATAGTATAAGAGTTAGCCTGGCAAGTCTTTATCAACTTCCACAGTGGTAGGTGGACCTGGTCCACTGCAGGAGAGTCCAACTATCTACTTTCAGCCCTTGACAAACACTGGGGATAGGCATCTGCTGATAGAACATCCTGAGGCATAGCCTCTGGCTTTTAATGCTGTGGGTCAGTCAGCCTTTCATATTGAACTGGGCAGTAGCTTCTGTCAGACAGCAGGCAGGGCAGCAGCCCCTGTCTCTTCTCTTTTGACAGCTGAATTTCTTCAGATAGCACAGGAATGTCTCCATCTCCAGGGGAGCTATACAAAAAGGAGGCTCTGTAAGTATGCTGAGATTGATGGAAACTTCCGACCATTAACCTGTGTTGTTTAGAATAGAAAATTAACATAATAAAACGCTGATGCTGTATTCTCCCCTGTTATGTAGCCCCTAACCCAATTATGTAATTCTATGTTCCTTTTGCCTCAATTGCCTAAATATGGTGTATGAAACCCATGTGCCTCATTTCTACAACCATACTTCCTTTCCTAGATTATTTAAGACACTCCATTTGGTTTCTGGGGAGGCCAACAGCTTCGGAAGGAATTCTAGGTTAGTCTCGGCTGGCAATAAACACTTTGTCTCCAAAACTCCTGACTGCTTCTTTCACTCTGCTGGACTGATTTGATTTATTTTCTGCTGCTTCACTACTTGTAGAAGTGATGCTAACAACTTAAAACAAGGGAAGGTTTATTTCAGACTAGAGTTTCAGAACTTTCAGTCCACTGTCTACAGGCTCCAAGGCAGAAACAGGGAGCTGTGTACCTCATGGAAACCAGAAAGCAGAGACCAAGAAAGAGCCACAGCAGAAGGGCCCGCAGAAAAGACGTGATCCCTGTGCCATGGATCTTTGTCCTGCCATTCACCTAGGCTCTGTCACCAGTTTTTACCACCCTGAAATAATTCCAGGTGTTTATCTCATAGTAGATTACGCCACTGAAGAAGTTAGAGCTCTGATGGTAAAATCATCTTCCATGACTTGCACCTCTGAACATGTGCTACTTCTGAGGGATTTTTTATAGCTATACCATAACACATAGCATGAGCGATGGGACAGTACATGGTCTGGCACAATCCTGAACACCCCACTAAATTACATGGAATTATAGCCCCTAATCTGTTCTCCTGCCATCTCATCCTCCAACTCACGACTTATTTTGGGATCTTGATGCCTCTTCTCTGTCCTGCAGCTCTGCCCACATCAGCAAACTTCTGACAAATGTAATGAGAGGACTCAATCATATTTAAAATAAGATGCATTTAAAAATGCTTGAAATCACTTCATTTCTACAGTTTAACCTTTAACACATTAGGTCCAACTGAGGTAGATGAATTACTGTAGTAGTGTTGACTGCAGTGGGAGAATCTTCCAGGAATAACCTGCATCACAAATCTAACTATGTATTTGGATTCATGTAAATGTGTCTTTGCCCTTTCAGGGGTCTTTGACTTTGATTATAAAGACAACCAGTGTCCTGGGAAATAAAGGATCCAGTTCATGAGTAGAAGAGAAATTTTTCTTAATAGCTATACTTAGGTCCTAAATTTTCCTAGATCTTTTAATACACACATGTAAGGGATGAATTCTTATGAGCTTAGGTGAGCATATCACTTATATTTTAAAATAATAAGAGCTCACAGAGTTCAGAATGAGAAGATGTGAGAACAAGTCACACAAGGGTGGATCCTCTGCTATGCTGGTGACAGGACTATCTCAGCAAACAAATATTGGGAACAGAAACCAAAAGCACGTATAAAATATGATCGGATTAATAAAAAGCACACCATCTCCTCCTGATTTAGGAAGGTCTACTTTAGTAGACATCACGGACACTTTCAGTGGCAAAACCCTTGCTCAGATTAACTTTAATGCGACAAAAACCACAGGGAGTACAAGATCACTCAATCTAAATCTCTTGACTTCCATGGGTTTACTCTACTTTCATATACTACAGTGTTCATTTGTTCATTCTGATGTAATGAAGAGCATACTGAAGAGGAAGCAGTAACATAACTTAAGGTGAGATGGGCTCAGCTGGTCAGAGAAACTTTCTCCAACAGCACTAACACAGGCCACCTTCTTGAACACACACCGGGGGGCAGACTGGAGCCATTTTCCGGAACAACCATCAGTGGTTCCTGCTACTCCATCATCCAACTCACGCGTGGACCTTTACTTACCATGCAAAAGGTTCCTCCCTTTAGGCCTCAAACTTCAATTTTATAAATCATAGAATTAGTATTTCTTTGTCCAGGCAAAGAAAACAAAGCACAATAGGGCAAGTGCTGAGAAAGTAAGAAAAAGTGCCTCTTAATGAGACCAATTCTACCTATGTGAGAAACTTACCTTCTGTCTAAAATCTTTATATGTTGAATTACTTTCAGATGTAATTTTTACAAGGCAACCTATTGTTAAATGAATTAAATTAAGTGGCCAGTTTAAATATGCAGTATTGAAATGATAGCATTTCCATTTCTGTAGTAATATTAAAAATTGTATCTGTTTTAAAGTATGCCAACTAAAGATTTAAGTCTTTTTCTCTCCAGTTTCCAGTCCTGGCTTTTCTTGGCTGCGGTGTTCATGCCAAGGAAGCATTCTACTCGTACTATAGACAACCCAATTTTCAAGGCCCCACTGTGCCTGAGAAAAAGACGCTCAGTTCACACTCTAATGTGTATCTCTGATTTAAATCAATGTTCAAACACCTTGTCAGGCTCTGATCGCGTATTGCTTCAGTAACATGTTTCTAACAATGGCACACAGGGCTGGGGAGAAATGCTTCTCTCCGAGTGCAAGCGCACTGCCACCTCTCTCTCTTCTGTCTCTCTCTCTCTCTCTCTCCCTCTTTCTCTCTCTTTCTGTTTCTCTCTCTCTCTCTCTCTCTCTCTCAGTACATTTACCATACAGAGTGATCAAATTCATCATGGGGAATTTGTAACTGTACACATATATTTTAATTCTTTTCTTCCCACTTCCCCCTCTCCTCTTTTCATTCCTCCCCTCTCTTCCCATTTCAAAAAGCTTTGTATCCATTACTTTCCTTAATTCTCTTTTTTAAAAACCCATTTTTGATTCCTTCCTTTGCTTCTTCTCCCTGTCCCACTCAGCATGCTGTTGGTAAAACACACAAACAACAGAACCAGAATTGAGGTTCAGTAAAGCAGAACAGAAGATGCAGAAACAGCTCGAAGCACATTCAGCCACCTTATCTTTGACCAACAGCCAAACACCTTCAGTGGAAGAAAGGTGGCCTCTCGGATAAGTAGGGCTGAGAAACTGACTTTCCACATGCTGAAGATTGAATCTATTCCTTTATCTCTCACATGCACCAACTAAAATCAAAATGGATCAAAGTGTGACATATTAAAACAAACAATCTGCTGGAAGTTGAACAGGTGAAAATCTTGAAGACATAGGAATGGGCAAAGTATTCACGAGCAAAACTCTGATTGCACGGGAAATACTACAGAGAATCAACCAATGGGATCATATCAAATTAAAAAGCCCCTGCACAGCAAAGAAAACCAACAGAATGAGGAGATGGCCCACAGAGTGGGAAAATGTTCATCAGCCACTCCTCAGATAGAAGAGTAATATCTGTAATATAGAAAGGACTCAAAATTCAGACCCCTGGAATGTAAAACCTAATTCAAAAACATACATCTGAAATAAATAGACATTTCTCAGATAAGGAGAGACCAACAGTAAATCAATACATGAAAAATCCTCAGCATCACTTGCCATTTGAGCAAAGCAAATTAAGAGCACTGAGTCCATCACACTCCAGATAAATTGGCTACCATCAAGCAATAAACCAGGAACCAGTGCTGGCGAGGCTGTGGGTAAGGAGCTCTTCTGGTGGGAGTATAAACTGCTGCAACCACCAGGGCAGTCAGCGTGGAGATTCCTGGAAAACTAGCACTAGAGGTTCCATGTGACCCAGCTGTCCCCCTCCTAGACACCTTCCCCCTCCACTCTTGTCTTCAGATGACTCAAGTTTAGGAGTTTAGAGACTCCCAATACCCGAGTCCCGGCCTGCTTCTTGATAGCACTGAGTTCTACTGACCACACATCATAGAGCCACAAACTGGCTTCTTTGGTAACTAAGGGTAGAAACAATGCACAGAAAAATGAACAGTGATGATCTGAGAATTGTTACCTCCAGCAGAAAGTGTTTTTGAGAGGGCTCTTCCAGTGCCATGAGGTAGGCTTATACCACAGAAATTAAAGAGCCATGGGGTGAGACTGAGTTACTTTATATATGTATGTAATCAATCCAATGAGCCTGTGCACCTTTATGCTCATTGGCACCAATTTTCCGTGTTTACCGCAAACTTGCTTTCTTTCTTATTTTTCCGATTTACTTCATGGTGTCGTCCTTGTCCACTTAAATTCACTCCTCATTATTTCAAGTATCATTACATAAGTTTATTCATAAAGCATTTAACGTACGATATTCTATCTAAAATATATGTCTAGGTGCTGCAGATACATGAATAAAATACTTTAAATTTCCTAGATTCAAACAATTACATGCTCACAACTCATCACAAAACCCAGAGGAATCTTCTGGAAGTATCTTTTAAATATTTTTTCCTTGGCTTTTTCTAACAACAGCTTTTCTGAAATATAATTACATGTTATAAAGTCAACTAACTTAAAATACCTAGGTCAGTGGCATTTTCTATCATCAGCTGTCATCAAGGTTCACCATAAAATGTGTTCCATAGGTTAGAAAGAAACTTTTCCTGCCCATTATCTGTCCTCTTCACGCTTTCCGTTCTCAGCTCTTAGGAAACATCTGGCAGATGTGGCCATACTTCCGGTATCTGTGGATTTGTGTCTTGTACACATTTTGCATAAATGGAGTCATACAGTACACGGCCCCTTCTGTCTGTGCTTTCATTCAACAGAACATTTCCACATTCACACGTTATAGCCTGTATCAGTGTTTCATCCTTTCATGATAAATAAGATTCCTTTCAATATATAAATCATAGACTGTTGATAGTTCATCAATGATGTGCATTGGTTGTTTCTACGTTCAGTTAGGATGAGCAACCTGTAAGCACCATGGACACCTGCACAGAGCTTCCTGTGTGGGAAATGTGCGCAGGCACCTTTGGTGTTCTCCTGGCTGTATTATCGCTGGTGCATACTTAGTTATGGTATTACTGGATCATAAATGCAGGTTTAACATTTAAAAAAGGTCAAAATTTTAAAAAATGGACCTATCCTCATTGTGCAATCCGAAGGCAAAGTGTCAACATTCTACTCTGCCACCTCACCACCAAAATGTGTTTGCTGTTATGATAGCTACTCAAATGAGTGTGAGCTGGTGTCATGGCAGGGCGTGTGCACTCTCTGGAATGACACAGTGTCTCAGCAGGTGCTCACTGGTCCCCTGTACGCTGCCTTCGGAGAAATGCTCAGTTAGATGCTTCATCCATTGGTCAGCCTGTTGTTGAACTGTCAGACTTCTTTTATATGTTATATGTAAGTCCTTTATTAGATATGTTTTCCAAATATTTTCATCCACTCTGACAATGGTCATTTTGTTTTCTGAGAGTGTCCTTCAAAAGAAATTTTTTTGAATTTTGGTGACATTCAATTTATATTTTCTATTATTACTTGTGATTTTGACATTATATTGAGGAAACAGTTGCCTCATGCAAAATCATGAAGATTTAATTACATAACTTATTATAAGAGTTTTATAGTTTAATTCACATTTTAGATTGAAATTCTGGTAATATTAGATTTCATAAGTAGAACAAAACATGTTCAGTTTTCTTCTTTTATATGTGAAGATACATGGTTTCATAGCCATTTGTGGAAAGAACTAGGTTTCTTTGAATTTTCTTGACACTTTTGACAAAAGTCAAGCTCATCAGAAATGTAGGAGTTTATTTCTTTACTGTCTGTGACAGTCTACTCATCTGATGTGTGCCATTGCCACGACACTGTTTTAATGGTTGTATTTTGCAGTAAGTTTGACATTGAGAAGTGCGCTCTGTCTGTGTTTTATGGGATGTGTATGCTGCTGTTGTTCTTTTCTTAGGCTGCTTCACACATTCTGGGTTCCTTATCTTCCTCTGTGAGTTCACATCACCTTGTCAATGTCTGCTAACGGCAGAAAAAGACTTTTGACGTGGTTTTTATGAGTTACGAAAGTCAATTTGCAAAGTATTTCTACTCTAACAACATGTCTCCTTTTTGTTTTTGTTTCTGCTGGTTGGTGCATTTTGTTTACTATTATATTTGTAATAGTTTGGATGTGTGTACCAGGAAAGGGTGTGTGTCAAAGGCTTTCTCCTTTCTCTGCTTCTGTCCCTCCTCCCGCACCTCCTCATCTTCTTCTCCTCCTTCTCCTCCTTCTCCTTCTCCTTTTCTCTCCCCCAACTCCACAGCAGGATGTACTGTTTGACTACAGACCCACAGCCAACAGACCACGGACTACAGCCTCTGAAATATGAGCCCAAAACCCTTTCTTTCTTTTAAATTAATTAGCTCAGATATTTTGTCATGTTAACAGAAGACTGACTAACACAATAATTTATGTTTTAGTTATGGTCTTGTATGGATCACACCTTACTGATCAGACTAGCTAGAGTGGGGACCCTCTGAGCTCTTCATCTTCTAGCTCCTCTCATGTTATTGCACTTTATTTTCTTCGTAGCTCATATAACTACATGAATTATTCTGATTTCATAGATTTCTTTACAGCTCACCTTCTTAGATGGCAAGAATTTAAACAGTGACATATAATTTTTAATAGAAATGCTAAACATTTTTGCATGGCTTCTTAGGAAACCATCTTCTACATAGTATCTCCAGGACTAAAGTCGTGACAATATAATAGTGGCAGATGAATTTGAACAAGTACCCACGTGTTAGGCTTTGCAGTTAAATGTTTCACATACGTTATTCAGTTTAATTTCCAACAACAACCCTATAGACAGGCTGAGTCCCTCACCCTAGGGTGAGAGATGAAGGCTCCAGGGTTTGGGATGGTAACTTCATTAACCTATGTAGACTGAATAAATATTCATTCAAGGACATTAAGCGCCCTGGACACTGTACTGAGTGCTATGCATACAAATACTAAGGTCTTCACAGCCTCACTCTTAGAAAATGACAAAGAAAATGTATGCTGAACTCGCTTTCCAGACAGCTGTGGACCCTCTGCTGAGAAGGAGTTTTAGTCTTTTTGAACAGATTAGATGATGCCAGACTTGAACAAGACATCATAAAGAAATTTCATTCCTTTGTATTTCACTATTTACTATGAGGCCAGTTTCTAGGGGATTGGGGTTTTTTTAAAAGCTTTTTTGGTTTATTTTTATTTTATTTTATTGTGAAATAGGTACATTTTATATACATATCATGATCACACTCAACATTGACAATTTGCACCAGCATATGACATGACGTGGTTCTCAGTTTTTCCCGTTCCCCCGCCCGCCCTCATTCCTCACTTCCTATACACATAAGCTTTGCTTTCTTTCTTCTTTATTACCATCACCATTTTTTCTTGCCCCTTGTTATTTATCCCTATCCCATTTCCCTTTGAATAGTTTCTATTTTGCACTAACAAACATTCTAGAACTCATTTACATTTTTCTCATATCAGAGAAAACATATGATATTTATACATCTGTGACATTTATTTCACTTATGAGTATGTCCTCAAGTTACATCCCTTTGAGGATGATGACTCAAACTTGTTATTTATGGCAGAGTAATACTCCATTTTATAGAAAAAATACATCTTCTTTATCCAGTCTTCAATTGATGTATATTTGGGTTGTTTCTAAAATTTAGCCATCACAAACTGAGCTGCTATAAACTTGGTGCACATATGTCGCTGTGACATGAATTTTTAAATTCTTTCATGTATATCCCTAGCAGGGGATTAGCAGGGTCAAATGGGACTTCTAATCCTAGCTTTTGGAGGAATCTCCACACTGATCTCCATAGTGGGTATACCAGTCTACATTCCCGTGAGCAGTGGAGAAGTGTTCCTTTTTCCCCTCAGCCTCTCCAGCACTTGTAGTTGGCTAATTTCAAGATAGTAGCCATTTTCTGTGGAGTGAGTTGGAATCTCAGTGTTATTTTCATCGACATCTCTCTAATTAACAGATTGGGTACCTTGAACCTCAGTGGCATTGTGCCTGCTTAGCAAGCACAAGGTCCTGAGTTCAATTCTCAGTACTAAAAAAAGATAATACTAATAGAGAAAGAAAATAACTCTTTTTGGTGGAGTTTTCTTTTGCCCTATTCTTTAATGGCAATATGAACAAGGCTACCAGAACTCAGTGCCAGCCCTCATGTGTCTAGTGGGGCTGCATTTGACATCTGCCGTAGGCTAGAAGTTGACACACTGGCCATATAAACTACTGTTTGACGCTCTCCAAACAGACATAATAAATAATCCTGTGAAATACAGGGCATTACACTGGTTCTACCTGGCCTGGTGTAGTTTTGAAAGTGTGAATTGAAAAACTATTATATGTTTAGCAGATACAATGTGATACAGATATTGCATAGAGTTGTACCAGGAAAATGTTTAAGTTGTATCATTATTCCTTCATCGGATTCATTGAAGCTGACAACACTAATTATTTTATATTTAAACAAGTCTTAGTCTTGACTTCATATTTCATTGCAATGACAAATTCTACAATCCCTTTTTCTTCATTCTCTGAACTCTATTATTAAAATACTCTTCTGGCCTCAGGGCATATGAGCTTTTAGGTTTGTAGTTAACAGATTTCCAATTAAGCCTATCATTTACCTACTTTGGTTCTTAAAGTTTTAAATATTTCTAAGAAAGTTCATATTGCTTTCTGTCTATTTTCATTTCAGTTAGAGTTATATACAATAAACCCATGTCAAAATAAGTCTAAAATCAGATGTTGGATAAACATGTAATTAAAATTTAAAGTAGCAAGAAGGGCCTTGTCATAGATGAATTGGCAATGTTTTAATTTTGATCACAATTAAAGTTGTTTTAAATTTTAAACGTTTCAGAGAAAGTTCATATTGCTGCTAGACTCAGGAGGCTCTTATTACTAGAAGCAGCTGTGTACCGCCCTCTGATAAGTCCTAATTTACCCTAATAAGTGAAACACTATTCATTTATTTGTTGATCTGTATGACTAACCTCCAGCAGACTGAGACACCTTTAGCAGATGAGTTTGCATTCATGAATTTAAGGTCTGTAGAGCTCAGCGCCTCAGAGAGAAAGCCAGCGTTGTAAAGAGGTAAAAATTAATCAAACAAAATGGATTCAGAGTAAGACATTTTGAGATCTTCCTGAGAGAAGAATTGGGTCCCAGGGATGTTTTCTGACCAGCTGGTCTGGCGCAGCTCCAGGACGGCGAGGTTTACTGACCCGGACGGGGCCCAGGCCACTGGCCCGGCTCCCCCGAGGCTGGAGGCCCATTTACTACCACAGAAGTCATTGCAGCTCCACCTGTGGATGAAGGACAGACACCCACCAACTCTCCTCACTGAGCGATTAGTGATTTCAGTGTAGAACTGGCCAGATTCGGAATCTCTTTGAGAGCTTTGCAGTGCGCCCCTTTGTCAATCTAAACAGGCTTCCAACTCGCGGCACAGGTGATGCAGTTTCACGTACCTGTCGCTAGGTGGCAGCATAATAAAGCCGCTGTGCATGTCCTGGACGTCACAGAGCTCGGCTCCTTAAGGAACGACATTATGGCTAGATTTGGACATACAAAAGATAGACTTTCTTTTTTCATATTTGAATGTGATATTATCAGTAAGAATTATACTTACATTAATGTGGTGCTTATGAACACATGTGTTTATATTCTAGGACAGGACCTGAGTTAAGAGTTCAGTCTACTGAGATGAACAGGGTCTCTATAAAAGACAGAACTGTGTCCTCAACAACCCTCCTGTGTAACTCACAGCACCTGAGACTGTGGCTATCTTCGGAGATGGCCTGTAAAGATGCAAGCCATCCGAACGAAGCCATGAGGGGCCCTAGCCTGTGCTCACGTGCTTGTCAGAAGAGGACAGAAAATAAACTGACCCTGCTCGGACTGAGGAAAGAAAGTTTGGTTGTGTGGCCCCCAGGGGGGTATTCTGTTACAGCAGCAACTAATTTCAACACAGTTTCTAGGCTTAAAGGTCTAACGTTATGACAACAGAAAAAAGCATAAATGAGGTTAAAAGATGTATAAGCCAGGTAAAGGGGGGAAAAGAGAGAAAAGCAAGATATTGGTGCAGTAAAATATGGTAACCATGAGATCCAGAATGCTCCCAGCGACTGAGCTTGGATCTGGCTGGAGTCAGGACCCACACCCGAACAAGAACGAGGAAGTACGTCCAGTTCCTAGACACCAGCCTCTCCGTGTCCAGATAATGCCTTGTGCATTAGCAGAAAAGAGAATTTGCACATTAGGGTTCACATGATGAGGGGGAGTGACAAAATGAATGCTCTCCTCAGTAGCCTTTTGCCACTAACATGGCGACAGGTTGGCTGTCTCTTTTTATGTTATTATTTCCTGTGAAGCTTGAGGGCCTAACTTTCTAGTGAAATTCCCCAGTGAAGTCTCACTAGGTCTCAAACAGATGGTTTCAAGCAGTGTTTGGGGCAGGACTGAAACCAGGGCAGAATCTGAAGTAAAACCTGCCAGATAGCAGTTTCCAAGTCTTAAGTATGGCTTCCCTCAGGCGTACCTCCACAGGGGTCCCAAGAGTGTGAAACAGAGGAGTAATCTGAGAAGGAGGGGTCTCAGAGGAGGCCTTTTGCTGTTGGTGCTGTTTATTTCTGTTTGGATTTTCCTTTCTGAGTCAGAGTCTCAGGGCTGGCCTCGAATGGCCATAACTATCCTTCTCAGATTTGGGACTGAGAAGGGCCCAGCGTGACCAGACCACACAGGCTTTTCAGAGTGAGAACTCCAGCCATCAGGAGCGAGCAGTCTGAGAGGGTGAAGATTTACAGCACTGGAACCGTGGCTGTGGCAGGAGCAGGAGCCACAGTAAACCTTGGGCAACTGATGGCTGAAGTACGACACCGATTTCCCTCAAACTATTTGTCATTGTTACAGTTCATACTTGATAAAGATATAGCAGGATGTACTGGTGATCATTAAACAACAGTGGTTCAATTACACATGAATAGTACTCTTTAAATATTAACGAACTGATGGAAATATATTTTTAATATTTCTTCAGAGTCCATTAACCTCAAACTTAGTGCAGTGTGTGAGAATCCCACAGAGAAATAATTTATGACAGTCATTTATAATTATCTCTTTAACTGTATGCTTTAATACTTTAAATCCTGCAGCCCTAAATATCAATAGCTTCTATAATTTCCTTAGAAAGCATACCTTCGATAATATTTAAAGGACTTTTTAAAATTTTTTTAGACAGGGTCTCGCTTTGTAGTTCAGGCTGGCCCTCAGCTCAGCCTCCAACTCACATCACAGCAATCCTCCTGCCTCTGCCTCCCGAGTACTGGGATTACAGGTGTGAGCCACCACACCTGCCACTGTGGTGTGTGGTACTGATTGCTGCTGAGTGTGAATCTCCACACCCAGTATTGTATGTGGTAGTGGGGATCGAACCCGGGCCCTTGAGCTCGCAAGACAGGTACTGGAACCACTGAGCTAAATCCCCAGCCCTTAAAGGATATTTTTTAAATAGCCTGGTACTTTTAGAAATAAAATTAACAGATCCTAATAGTCATATCACTTATGATTTAGTTTATTAAAGGCTTTCATAGAAAATAATAGTCTGGGGCAAAGTCTTCATGTTAATTCTAAGTTCAGATCAAAACAGATACCTCTGAATATACTTCTCATCGTGGATAGCTTTGTAACAAGATGTTATAAAGCTTAGGTCCTCCGTGTGTTCAGCAGAACTCGGATGGTTTGTCTGGGGTTGAGCTCAACCACAAAGAGCTTGGTGGCCTAGGACGGGGCCGTGGGTCCCACCTGGCATTAAAAGACACCACAAAAGCAGGTAGTTTCTTTGAATCAATGGCTGCCTGTGTGATCAGATGAGTTTGATTAGAGAAATCCACAAGTGAACTCTACCCAGGTGTCCTCTAGCACTTGTATTCCTACAGAATATCTGCATGTGGTAATTATCACCAGCTAATACATCACAACATGCATACCTGGCTCATGGCCAAGACCTCTTGCCATTTACAGATGACATGATTTGGAATGACACTGAGGTCAGCTAGTCTTGTCTCTCACCTAAAATGTGTCTGTGGCACATGTCTGACACACTGCTGGACCATGTCTCTCTGAAAGAATGGCTTCACACATGTACATATATGTTGTTTAACATATCAAGTAGATATAAGAGCCAGTACCACTGGGCTGGAAGATTGGTCCTTTAAGAAGAAGGTGGCTTTGAGAGACATAGAATTCTCCTTCGAGCCTTTTCCCATCCTGGCACTAACCGAAAGGGCCCATAATCATGGAAGAAGAATTTTAACAAAAACTGTCTAATGGATGAATCACTACTGTACTAATTTATCAGTCTAAGGTGTGTGTGAAAGTGTACATATGTGTGATATGTGCAGGTGTACTCATATGCACGTGTGTGTTATATGTCTCTGTGTGTATACTCAACACCCAAATCATCAAACCAAATACAAACCCAGAGGTGGGTGGTGGGTGGAGAACAGTATCACTGTGAAGACGACGACCAGGGGCTTTGAGACACGGCCATGTGAGCTACAGTCTAAAGCAATACTCTTATCCCCACGGCACTTGGGAGGGGAGAGGGAAGGTGGAAGACTCTAGACTGAGACTTCCAGGATGGAAGGTGCTTCTGTAACCTGAAAACAGGCTCCAGCCAGGAGTGGCCCTCAGTCTTCATTGTTCAATCCAGGACACTGAGCCTAAATCAGATTATCTTGGGAGAGGTGCAAATGCTCCTTCAGTGAGCTATTTTTGAGACTTTAGAAATTAAAGTAAATCTTTCTACAGAACCATATTGCTCTCATCACTGGATACAAAAACATAGATTCTATTTTACTTTCAAGTTCTTCTTGTGATAGTTGCATAGATGGGCATTTGACTTTAAATACATTCACTTGAACCTGTCTTTGCTGAGCTTAACTTCATTAGGAAACCACACTTTTCCTTTTCACATATGCGTTATGTAGTTCTGCTCTGGAGTGGAGACTTTCAGTAGTTTGAAGGTAAGCACCAAACTGCAATCTTCCAGGAGCCTTCTGTGTTGTTATTTATATTTTCTGAGATGCTTTGAAGCTGTGAAACCTCTTGTAAGAACTGAAACTACCCATTTACTCTTTAAATACTTGTATTTAATTTCACTGCTCTGTACTTGAATTTTGAAACTGCCAACGTAGATTTGGTGTGAAAACTCATTGTGAGGGTGACTTGAAAACTCTACAATCTTGCACTGCACAGCAAGAGTGCAAGGAAATTTACAATCTGTGTTAGAACTAAACAGAAACTTACCAAGGAGTTATTGAGGGCTGAGATTCCACAGAGTGATTTACTCAAGACAATCTTTAAACAGATGCTTTGAGACATGGTCCTCAAAATTGCAGTATAAAACCATAGTTGCGATTTGTGGGGCAAGATGGACACAGTTTTAATATCCAGTCCATGAAGAGGCCTGGCCTCCCTGACCTCTTTTATCGCTGGCCAGATCCCAAAGTTATTTCCAGGTAGTGACATTTAGCAGTCTAGCTGAGGAGCTGGGACCTGGCGTCTGAAAGGCTTCACAAAAGTGCTCTCCAGACAACAAACTGTCAGACAAGAAGACATTTCTGCCCTATACCTGTATGTCTTCTCACCCTGACCTGGTTTCGGGTCCCACTGGCTTTCCTCCCACATCTTCTCTACCGAACAAGACGAACATGCATTTGGATCTCTGCATGTTCATTATCAAACAAGAGACAAGTACGTGGTGTGAACTCAGGGGAGTAGGACGCTAGTTTACGAGAGTTTCTGGCTCAGATCCCACTGTAGACATTGATTTTGCTGGAGAACACACTCCAGAAGAACATGCCCCAGAAGGGCATGTCACACTGTAGGAGCTCTGAGAGCTGTTTCCCTAGTCGGAGTTCTTTTAGGCACCAAGCACCACATTCAAAACGTGGGGAAATAATTTCTGAAGCAACTTTCAAGGATTACTATTTTTGATTGAAGATTATGACCTGTTCTTCTTTAAAGCATAAAAACAAATACAGCTGTAACACTCATCTGTTACAAATACATCTGTAACACCCGTCTGTGTCTCTCTGACCTCTAGAAATTCAGGAATTTTATTTTACACACCTGTGGAAATTATGGCTGAATAACCTTGCTATAAAATTATGCACTGTAGGGAACTGAGGTGGGAAGTTGGTTATGAAATGAAATTTAGAAATAAAAATAGTCCAGTTCAAAATGGCACAGGAAACAAAAACCTAGTCTTATATTTATATATGAAAAATGATGTTTGGTTTTATAAACCTATATTGAAATGATTGTAATAGGAAACAGACAAAATGTTATATTTTATGTAGACATCGTCATGGAAATACTGAAGTTGCCAACATGTGTAGCTAAATTTCCCCCCTGTTTTTATAAACACACTCTGCTCTTTCCCTCTGAACCTGACATGTGTTCTCAGCAGAGAGGCAAGTCACGCAAACACAAGGTGTTCATACCACTCGGACTGCTTCCCAGCCCTGTGGCCTCCATGGCAGGCTTTGGCCGCAGATGCAGGAGACGGTTCAATGGTGCAGTAAACACTCTTCCTTCCCCACCCCGTGCGGGGCACAACCATCACTTCTCCAAGACACTGGCCACCATTGTGTCCATCTCAAATCGCAGTCCAATGGTGGAAAAGTGCGCATGTCCACAAACAGAGTAGGGGCTCCTCTCTGATACAGATGCACACTAAGCCACTAATCGCTTAAATCAATTGGGAAGCTTATTTAGGAATCATATTGTGAAAAAGAACATTACTCATATGAGTAAATGAATGAGAACAATTTGAATCACTTCTACTGGAAGACACGGCTGTTGGGACCTTGCTAAGTCTATGCCACCCCCACCCCAAGGGAGCAGCATGCTACAGAGAAATATCATTTCTTTTCTGAAGAAAATGAGGGTTACATTCAAAATCAGTAAACCCCAGTATCAGCACGGCAAGAATAAAGTTCACTGTAATTATCTAAGAGAATCACCCAGAACACTAACAAACTATGAATTAACTCTAAACGGGAGCTTTAAAAAATTTACCCTAATTAAAAAAAAATATTCAGTGAGGAACACCCCCCCCCAAAGTTTCAGTTAAATTATTTCATTATAACTTCTCCTCCCTGTCTTTCCTCCGCTTCCTCCCACCCTGGGTACACTCAAGGTCACGGCCACAAAACACAGCATGTTATTTGTCAGACAGTTTTGTGATACCTCAGTGTGTCTATGTCTCTGTCATGAGTTGCTTAATTACATTATCACACATTTTTATTCATCTGATAACCTTAATATGTGTGGCATACACTCTGATTATTATTCTATAGCTTGTGGAGTAAAGAAGAATAAAGGGCAAGAAAGAAAGACAACACTGGGTGATTTACGTTAGTGAAGAAATTAGTTCAGAGTTTTGTTGGGTTTTTTTGGCTGCATTTTCCTTATATTTTCTAGAAATTTAAAAAATATATGTATTGCACCTGGCAGAATCTTTTGAAATTGAAATGCGATGACTTTTCCAACTCACTTTCCTGTGCCTTTGTTAAAGACCATACACAGTAGCATGAGACAGAATCTGTTTTTTAAATTTGAGACTCCAAGTATCCAAGTGTTACTGGAGGTAGTGTATAATCTGCCGATGATATGATCAGAGTGTGATATGAAATTTAATCTAGCAGGTGGTTCATTGTATATAGTATTCATCCAGCCACTCTATAAAAAAGTCCCTAGAGCGAACTTATGTTCACAATTGTGGAGTTTTTCTTCATTCCTTGAATGGCATCAGGAAGACTGGTTAGAACAACTTCCCGAGAGGGGGAAAGCATTCAGATGTTTTTGTGTGTGAATTTTTATACTAAACACTCTTGTGAGCGCTCTACAGAAAGAACAACTCACCAGCAGATGAAGCAGCTACAGTATATTTTACCAAAGCAACTGGAGGGATTGCTCCAAGTTCAGGATAGACGGGAATCGCCGGGAGCCTGCTGAACTTCATATTCCATGCTCCTCTACTGAGAGACGTATCAGAGAATCCAAAGTAGGACCTTGGGATGGGCGAGTTAACAGACACTCCAGGAAATTCAGGGGGATCGAAATAATCTCAGACCGTGCTTTGAGTCGACAAAAGTAAGTAAATAATCAGTAGATTAAAGTTCTGACAAGGAAGTTAATCAAGCAGAGAATTGATGGACAGGGAATCAGTAGCAAATAAAGCCAATATTCTTCCCTCTCTCACTGGGAAAGAGGAAGAAGCAATTGGAAGTGGATTTCCACAAGGTCTCCCGGACCACTGAACATTCACTGATACCTGTGGCCCTGGACTAATTAAAACTTAGACCTGTGAGCCAACACCCCTTGCTGCCCTCCCTGAACCCAGTCAATCCACCTAGGAAACATTTCAAACCATTTGTCTTTTTCCCACATCAGCATGGCTCTCTCCTTCTGCAGCTACTGTCAAAAACATCACATATTCCTGTATTTCTCCCACAGGATTAATATACCCAGAGCTGCTGTCTCAAATTTATTTCTGTCTATAAAAAACTCTTTCCACTCTTTACTCTTTTTAATTCCATGTTTTTTTTTTTTTTAATGCTCTTTCAGTGAAGATTTCCTCCTGTCCAACACAACTTCTCATGGAAAGATCACCATTGCCTTGTACGTAAATCCATGGTCACTGTCAGTCTTCTTACCCTACGCTGTGCCCTCTAAATGAGACTCGCCTTTCTTATTTCTGGGACACCAGGACAGTCTCTTCATCTCTGCTCCTTATCTTCCTAGTTCCCCTTACCCATCCTGCCGCCATCTGGCCTCATTTACCTTCCTGGGTCCTCAGTCCCCACAGCTCCCACGTCTGGGTGACTCCACACACACGTCTCCCCCCAAGCCCGGCTCCCGCAGACCCAGGCTCCCCATTCTCATATCTTCTCTTAAGTGTTCAGCAAACACTTCCGACTTCACATTTTCAGAGACAAATTCCTAATTTTTTGTCTTCTTCTCTCCTATTATTCTACACTCTTTCCTGCCTTGAGAGGCTGCTTTTTGCTTCAATCTGCTCAAACTAAGATTCTAGGAGTCACTCTGTCCTTCATACCCTATATCCTTCATAGCCCACTCTGCCTGTCACACCCTATATTGGATCCATTTGTTACAACTCTGAGGCCTTTAAAACAATAACATCCATAATATCACTCATATTTTCTTTACCACCTTCTCTCTTAACACGGCAGTGTGTACTCTTCATATCTTCTACCAAGGTGCTGATAATATCTAACTGGAACTCAGATCATGTCATTATTCTGTCCCAAATCCCCTAATTCCCCTCCCACTCAGAGCCAAAGCCAAACCCTTAGAATGATCTTCCGTGGCAAAGATAAGCCAAGTAAATTCAAAAGCTAGGTCAAGCCAAGTCAGAGCATGCCAGCCAATCCAAGCCGAGACCATTTTAGACACGGCGATCAGGACACGCGTCGGAACAGCTCAGTGCGCGTCCTGGATCGTCCCTCCACCGCACAGTAATCCTGGGCCTATGTCCCACCTGCAGCTACGCTGACTTCCATCCTGCTCCACCACTCCCAAGTCACAGTCTTCTCTCCTGCTGTCCCATCTCAAGCACCTTCTCTAGAAACCTCTGTTACTCGCTTTATGTCTTCATCTTTACCAAAACGTTTTTCTTTTCAGCAAGCCTGCTTGTCTGGAATTTCTCCCTTCAGCATATTCTTTCCCTTTTTCTATTTTTTGTTGAATTGAAAACATAGTTTTTAATCATTTATCCTCTTTATTCTTCCCCACTCCTTCGTCTCCCTCAGAACACCAGCTTCCCAAATGCAGAGATGTTTCTCTCACTTATCAGTGAGAACTTTCTTGTATATAGGAGACATTTGAGAAATATTTTTTGATGAACACATGACACGAAATACTATCAACATATTATTAGGGCCTCCTTGAATGTGGATAAACCTTTAGCTAATTAATATGCCAGTGCAGAATGAGGTCTGGTGAGGATGTCACACCTTGTCATGCAGCAGGGGTGCCAGTGACTCCCCCACTGCGAGCTGCCACCTTCTCCCCTCAGCTCTTACGCTTCATCAACTGGGACATCGCTGGTAAGAGATACAACTAAAAGTGCCTCCACGGGATTTCACTGATATAACATTACAAAAAAATCACATGGAATACTTTCTAGACATACCTGTTAAACTTGTCTGAGAAAATGCAATGACAGACATCTTTCCCACCCCCTATTTTAAAGACTGCATCAAGTAAAAATACATGGACATTGGCCTCCATTTGGGGTTTACCAGGACACAGGCATGCTACTGCTAAAATTATTTCTTGGGCTCTTTGTGAATGTGTTATATTTAATGAGGCAGTGGAGAGAAATACAAAAGAAAGAGTGAAACTCCACTGCCTGAATTCCAGTCACAACGTGGCTTCTACATCTTGTTTAAAGAACATCATGTCCATACATCTACTCGAGCCATGTTGCAACTCTGAGTTCAGCACAGTCCTGACCTGTCTTTCTCTGAATTACACCAAGTGATTATCATGAAAGTATACATGATATAATTAATTCCACTGCATTTTGGTATTGCTGATTAAAAGATACATTGAAAAAACCTTGAATCAAGTAAAACAATAAAAATTATAAAAATTAAGATGAAGATATCAAGAAGTCACTTCTGTTTCTTCATATAAAGGCTTTTATATAAGGGACCTGTCAGGTTAAATTCTATTTTGCAAAGTTCAGATTAGTCTGCTAATAACAGCAGTTCTGATACATTCATTTTTCCCAGAAAGTATACTGGATAATTTAAATATACTGTTTGTTTAAAGCAAAGTCCTAGCATCCAGAATTCTCTTGGACTCAGAAAATTTTTAATAATATTTACTAGGACTCTTAACTGTACACATTTACAGGCAACATCCAACAGGGTTGTAGAACATGCCCGAGAGGGCACAGTGAATGTTCATTGTTTTTCTTCCTGAGGAACTATCGACTTCTCTTCCCTACAAACTCCTCCTCTTCTTTCCTGGGGATCACATTCTCCACCTCCCAGCCCTTGGTGTTCTGTTGACAAAGGTCTAGCCAGTCAACACAGATTGTCAGTGATGAGTGCAGAGATGTAGTACTTTTTTTTGAGACAGGGTCTCATTTTGTGGTTCAGGCTGGCCCTGAGCTCAGCCTCTAACTCACATCACAGCAATCCTCCTGCCTCTGCCTCCTGAGTGCTGGGATTACAGGCGTGAGCCACCATGCCCAGCACTGTGGAATGTGATACTGATTGCTGCTGGGTGTGAGTCTCCACGCCCAGTATTGTATGTGGTTAATCGGGGGATCGAACCTGGGTCCTCGCGCTTGCAAGACAGGCGCTGGAACCACTGAGCTAAATCCCCAGTGCGAGATGTAGTACTTAAACAGAGTCAATAAGATACACAGAAACTGTTACTGGGATGCACAAAAAAATGTTTCTTTCTATTTTCTTCTGCACTTAAAGAAGAACATTTAGCCCAAGAGCTCACTGGCAGCATTTGGGGGCGATCAAAGGAGAAGCACCGAAAATGAATTGATATGAAGAAAATAAAAGGGACATAGAGAACTTGGCTCTGATTACATCCTGGAGCTCTGGGCAAAGTCTGTCCAACCATGAGCTCCTCCCTTAGGTGACACCTAAATCCTTTAAATCATTGAATGGTTTGGGTTGGATTTTCTGTGACATACTACACAGTTTTCTAAATAATAAAACATGTTTAGCATTTGAAAGTTTAAGCACATCATTAAAACTATAACTTTGTAATAGGAGCATAAAAATTAGAGTTAATTCATTTAAAAATAATCTAACGCTACCAATGTTTCATCTAAAGATATTAAAATCAATCAAATTTTTGAGACACAGTCTCACTTTGTAGTTCAGGCAGGTCCTGAACTCAACCTCAAACTCACTGATCCTTCTGCCTCTGTCTCCTGAGTGCTGGGATTACAGGCGTGAGCCGCCACACACTAGTGGGCGTGAGTCTTCACATCTGGCATTGTTGTATATGGTTCCTGGGGATCAAACTCAGAACCTTGCTCTTGTAAAACAGGCTCTGGAATCACTGAGCTAAGTCCCCAGCTCTACAATCAGATTATTTGTTGGGTCAGGTTCAGATGCACATTCCTTTGTCCAGCAGGTGGGTCGCACTCTAAAGGTGCATCATAAATCCTCGCTCCTATTTCTTAAATAAAAGCAGCATTCACATGCTAAGTAAACTGTCTGGAAGGAAGCTGAGGCTGTGAGGGGACGTACTGCTGGTGCCGTGGGGAACTGGGCCCCGGAGTCCTGGGCAGAGCGGGGAGGTCAGGGCGGGAGCCAGGCTGGAGTCAAGGTGGAGGACTATGAGGTGAGGAGAGCTAAGGGGACAGACTACAGCTCTAATGACGGACGGAAGACGGGCATGGTAAGTACTAAAATGCTGGGGGGGGTGATTTTGAGCCCTTCTGCGGTGGGATGTAGGTCATGGATTACAAAGAAGAAAAATGTGAGCCAGGAATGTGAGAGAGATGGTGTTCAGCTGTAACATCGGGGAACCTGCCTTCTGTTCCTCAATACATGTTCAGGTGCTAATCACACAGCGTAATGCTCGGGATAAGCTACACAGACAAATGTGTAATGGGGTGAAAGGTTGTGTTTGGAGGTGGGCTTCCTGCTGCAGACACCTACAGCGATGTGGGGTCACAGGGCAGAGACAGAGGAGTGTGAACCCGGAGACTCCTCCCCACACACACCTGCACCTGAAGCCGCTGCCCCAGTCCAGGATCACAGTCCTAATCTTACCCTCCATATTCGCCAGGAAATAGCTGGCTTTCATTACTGACTTCACACTGGTCTAGCACACCAGTAGTCTTAGGAGCCAAAGGACATGGTTCTATTTATAACATTCTGTTTTGCAATACAAATTAAAATGATTCTCAAAGGTTGGAAATTGAATACTTGTCGACCAAGAGGTGCACTTGTTTCTAAACAGAAAATGTGCTGTGGTCTCTCCCAGCCTGAACCCCTAGCAGCTCACTGTGGAGAATGAATTTCCACAGGAGTTTCTAGAAGTTGGGGAGGAAAACCATATTTAAACCGTACTGTTCTGTGTCTATTTGTCTTCTTCCATTGTTGTTTCAATCTCTAATTTTTACCCACCTGGGTTACTCTCTGTTTTTCTCCATTTGTCATTGTCAAAGGATAAAATTCTCAGTAATGATAATGGCACAAATATTCATATTTGAATCAGTGTATTCTAGTTGACCAGATATGTGTACTATTCTATGAGATTCTCTGGCAGATAAATGATATGCTATGTTGGAATACATACATACATACATATATATATATATATATATATATATATATATATATATATATATATACACACTTGCCCATGTAAGTTATACATACATATATTTTTTTTTGAAGAAACTCTCTTATTATTTCAAAGAAGTTAAATTTAATTGTCAGTTGATTTTCTTGAGAGGGTTTTGGTTTTTTCTTCAAAGGATCAGGGAACTTTAGTTCTACTTGTGTCCTGTTCCAACTGCCCTGCTTTGGGGGCTTATGCGACATCAGTGTGATTCCAGTAATAGAGGCACAGGTCATAAGAGCAAGGGAAGCAGGTAACTAACATTTATTAAGTGCAAATTATGAGGCAGGCCCTCCACAAAGGCTTTATAGTCCCACTTAATCAGCATAGGCACCCTGTGTGCTGAGCATTATGACCCTCATTTTATGGGTGAGGAAATCACAGCTCACAGAAGTTAAGTAACTTGCCGGGGGCTGTGCAGTGAGTGAGAAGCAGAACTGAATCCGGGAGCCCCATTCTCTCCACAATAACAAATTATATTTCTAAGTTAATGTAGGAAAAATTACAGTCTTTGGAATAGCTTCTGATTCCCCATCATATATTATTGTCAAAAGTTGAGGTGGCAAATTGGAGTCCAAGCACAGAAAAGCGCTGATCGCCCTGTAGGACATGAGTTACAAATGCAAGTCGCACGTGCACTTCAGGAGAATGCTAATGAGCACACCAGGCAGTAAAAGACAGAATTAATGTGAAGCACACATTATGTTTCATTGCAGGTATCAAAATTATCCTTTCAACCTATGATCCATACAAAAATTTCAATGAGATAATCTACATTTTTTCCACACTAAACTCCAGTGTGGGTTTTACGTTCACAGCGCATCTTTACTCAGGCTAGCCGCAGCGCTCTCGTTTTATTTACATCTCTCATGGTGGATGTTCGTGACCCACAGCTGTGCATCCTCTCGGGAATGGAACACGTGGCGCTCACCTCTTCTCCACCTGTATCCACTGCCCGATCTCAGGCCACTTTCCTGCTACTTGCCATTTCTCTTTTGCTTTGCTCTTTAAATTATTTATCTTTGTCAAGTATATGGGTGGGTGGTAGGGTGGGTAGGGCTATGGGAAAACATGAGAATTAAGTTGTGTCTTATACTGGTACAAATCCCCATTATGGAGTGCAATCATGATGTGTATATTTAATGTACCAATAAAGATTAAAAAATAAAAATAAATAAATTACTTATCTTTGGGCTTCTCACATAAAGAAACAATGTGACATCTCACCTTCTGTGTCCGATTTGTTTCACCTAGTGTTGTGGTGTCAAGCTCCAGCCACAGTTTGCAAACTCAATGGCCACATGTGGCTGTGCCAGCTATGTCTCGCTGCACAGGGACAGGCTGGACTAAGCCACCTTCATTTCTTTCCCCTGACATATGGCCTCAAGGACTTTTGAAAGACCCTCCTTGCTTTTGTTATTCACTCATCTGAGTGAGTCTCATCTCAGGCCTTGGCACTCCCGCTCACCCGGGGCAGGATGACAAGGGACCTCGTGCTTTTCCAACCTTTCGGCTGTTGCTTCTCTTCGCCACCCTCTCGCTCTTCACTCTCTTCTTCCTCAAAATGTTTCTCAGTGTTTTTAATTGACTCTTCACTGGTTCCTCTTCTGTGCTACTGTTCATTTCTTTAATTCTACTTAGGCTCTTCCTTTCTTCCATACAAAGTGTGCATATTTCTTGATTTTACTCTATTCCTTTTTGCTATTCATAAACTCTGACCGCCAATGACAGGTGGAGTCAGTGAAGCCCCTCTCAGCCTTCTCCAGGAAGCCAGGAGGAAAAGGTTCATCGCGACACTTGCTTAAAAGTCTCAGTGGTGAAACATCACAGTACACATCCAGAGAGACACACAGCACTTCCTGCTAACATTAGCAAGTTGAAGAAATATTTCTCTTTTTATAAAAAATGTGTGGGTGCTGGCCAAGTGGGTTATATTTTATTTGTCTAATTAACTAAATTGAAAGAATAAAAGCAAAGACATAAAAATGTGCCATGCATATTCATTCTGTAGGGTTTCATCTATCTTTAACTGAAATAACGATCGATCTCTTGAATTCTGTAATTTCTGTCAGTTGGACCCCTCCCAGCCAGGCTGCAGGCAACAAATATGACTGTAAATTGTGGCCAAAGAACTAGATTTATCAAATTCTTACTCAGACACAATCTATTAGTCATGTGCTATAAACTGCAAACAAAGGAAACAGAAATGCCCGCATATTTATGGTCTCCACGGTACTTTGCTCTAATTTTCAAATTTCTTTAGTACAATGTGTGCTTTTGCAAAGTAAACACAGACCATTTCTCAAACAAAGTTGAAAGAATAATTAAGCAAATTCACTGTAGCCTTTTCTTTTTCTAATGAGTTTTTCTTCCATTTTAAAATCTACTTGTTCTCTTCCCCAAGTCAGACATACTGTCCAAGGGGTGGGTCCCTTGCCTCTATGAGACACAGTACAAGAGTTGTGCACTATGTACAACACATACACACACTGGATATGTTTTATTGCTTGGGAGCTGTGCTTTGCATTCTAGCTGCCATATTTTAAATTCATTTTGCATCTGATGAGGTTCCCCCAAGCCAGCTAGTTTGAAAGCTCATGATGCTATTTCTTTTTAGGGTTTTTTTTGCAAACATGGTCTCACTTTGTAGTTCAGGCTGGCCCTGAGCTCAGCCTCCAACTCACGTCACAGCAATCCTCTTGCCTCTGCCTCCTGAGTGCTGGGATTACAGGCATGAGCCACCACGCCCAGCACTGTCGTATGTGGTACTGGTTGCTGCTGGGCATGCTTCTGTTACACTGAAACTATTTTTATTTGCTTTTGTCTTAGTAAATGAAGTCAAACCTCAGCCTTCTGGACACACGTGTCTTAAAGTACTTCATGGAAAACAGAGACATTAGGTTTTCAGTAGACAGAGATAAGTGACTCATATTTCTCCCGAAGTCTAACATGTATAAAGTTCCCAATACCCTTTCGGCGCAATTTGTGAGTATGATATTTGTTTTCTACTTTGGATGGAATGTGGCTAATGACTGGATTACACTTTCTACTTGTTTTCATTCTTTTTACCAAGTGCCTTAGGAAACTCCCAGGTATACCTTAGAATCGATGTGGTGCAGTTTAATACTTTCTCTATACCCTGAGTCATTCTTTAATTTTCTTTATTTTGAGAAAGGGTCTCGCTAAGCAGCTAAGTTACCTGAGCTGGGCTCAAACATAACATCCTGCCTCAGCCTCCTGGAATGCTGGGACTCCAGAGAAAGACAAACTGTCTGGCTCTGTCATATTTTCTAAGTGACAATCAGGTCAAAATCCCACATTTCCCTAGAGAAATCTTTACTAAAACTGCATCACTTACTCTTTTAGGAAATACAAGAATGTGACTTTAAGTAATAGGATTTCTTAGATGTACAAAACCTGATATTCAAATAACCTGCGCAAAATTCTATACGCATGTGCTTTAATAAAGTGAGATCAAACTATCTGAGAACAATTCTAAAGTTAAAGTCAGAAGGAAAGCAATATACTAAATACCCCATATAAAGGCAGTCTCCTTTTCTAAGCTACAGTTCTAACCCAATTTCTATGGTGTCAGTATTCTCCATCTCACCAGTCATAGCTCTAAATGCAGGTTTTTAAAAGCTATTTTATACTGTGTGGCTAACTACATATTAGATTGTTTATGTTATTAAATTTCTCATATTTTCTTATATTTACAACTATACATGATTTAAGAAGTTCCTGTGAGATTTCATAACCAATGATTATTCTTACAAGTTAGGGAAAATACTTCAGTTCTTCGCATGACAGGTGGAGCTGATGCCTGTTGAAAAACGGTGGGAAGTTTTGCTAAATTATTTGGCAAGCTGATTAGAGGGAATTGCTTATCTTCTATTTTTTAAATGGCCACGGTTGTGAGGCCACCATTGTACTGTATTCGATGAGGAGGCCTCGCACACTGCAAAGTAGAGACTACACAAGTGAATTCAAAGCAAGGGGGGTCAGGTAATGAGACCCACAGCTTTCCAGGACCGAAGGAAACCCGCTGAGAATGTCTCCTGTGGCTTTCAAAGTGCTTACAACCAAAGCTGCTTCGACACGTGCCGTGAAAAGGACTAAAATACATGCTCCCGACCTATTCAGAGCTGTGCTCTGGGGGCAGGTTCCCAGCTGCTGTGGGTGCCTTTTCTAGGCATCATGATTGCATCCTGATCAAAGGCACAGTTTGGGTAACCACGCAGGACTATGGTGCGGTACACATTTACATTATACACCCATTCGGTTATCTGTGGTTTAAATCTTAGCACCACTAATAATTGAAAATGATGAAGATGCAAAGCACCTTTGAGTTATATTCACTTCTCAGTTCATAGTAAGAACCCGCCTCCTGCTTCGCCGCTCAACAATGGTCACTGAGAACAAACTGCAGCTGAAATGTGATCTGTGAATATATTACCATTATTATCCTTGAAATCACTTAATATCCAATCTGTAGACACAGCCACCTATCAGCATTCCTGAAAACTGAGAGATGAGCTTGCATCCAGTAAAACCCGCTGACCCCTCAGTGGATTCAACTGCACTTCATATTTTCATGGACCCCCTGGAAAATGTGCGTAAGCTGAAGGGGACATCGGACGAGAGGCACTGCGTCTGCAGCAGCACACCTTCACTGAGAGAGCAAAGGGCACAGCTTTCTTCTGATCAATTTGTTTGCTTTCAGTTAAGAGCCCGGGTACCATGGTGATTACATAATAGGAACACAGACCAAATTAACTAGAAAGCAGCTTAGTCGTCTCTCTTTAATGAGTGTTATTAGAGACAGGAAAAAGTGATAACCTTGAAAATTGATGGGGAAAGTAAGACCTAAAGGAGTGAAGTAGACAGCTAGTATTTACTGAGTACCTACTATGTGCTTCCAACTACACCAAGCGATGACCCACATCCCTCATTTGTTTTAGTACTGGAAGTCATAAGCCAGATAAACTGCATCTGCAGAGACTCCCTCCTGCCTCTTATGTGACTCTAATGTGCCTTTTTATTTAACACTCATAGCTTTATTCAAGTGCAAGTCCTTTATCTGAGAGTACAGGGCTGAGATTATCAATTTCCAAGGGTGGAGATGAGAGGGAGAAGGCTGCAGAGGAGGCTCTACACACTCTGGGCATACGTGATTTCTTTTCAATGCTTTACCTTCTCGAGTGGCATAAATGATCACTTTAAGGCACTGTTATTTCAAGAACAAGAATTCTGGAGTTCACTCCACCCAGAGTTTTCTAATTTTGGAGCTAGCTGGACCATGGCAGGGAACGACGGCAAGAATCACATAATTGTCAGAAGCAGAGACAGCAGAACAACTCTGCTTGCAGATTTCCTTGCTGGAGACTATCCCGAGGTCCCAGATGTCACCCCCATATCCTGACTTGTTGAGCCCAATATTCAGAGACGCTGTACAGAGGAGTCCAGGGTTAAGGCCAAATCCTACCAATGTCACCGCATGACTTTAGCAGTTTCTTTACACTCCTTGTGCATCAAGTATCTCATCAGGTTGGGCAAAGCTGCAAGCAGTAGCCAAAAAGTCTACTGTGAAATAAATGAATGCACATTCACTGAACACCCAAAGCTGTGTGTTCGTTGTCACCATGCATATGAGAAGGGACACCTGCTTTCATCCATCCACATGGCAAATGTCTGAGTATTATCTGAGGAGTGCAGGACTGAAGCAGCCCCTTCACCTTCTCCCCCCCCTCCCTGGACTTTTCTAGAGAAATGACCCAAATCTGATAGCACAGGAGCAGATCTCTGCAAAGTGTAACAAACTGTGAGCGACTGCTGCGGGAGGAGAGAGGGCAGCATTCTGGATAGGGTCCCTGAGGGCAGGCCATGGGTGCAAACCCCAGTGGGTGACACAGAGGTGGGGACTTAGCCCAGCAGGGTGGGGATGACAGAAAGGAGATGGGAACGCTAAGCACCATCCAGGAAGGGGTCTCATGTGCACTGCATCAAAATGGGAGAACAGTCCAACAGGAACGTGAACCACTGGAGTGCTTGACCTGAGAAGAGACAGGGCAGGATTTGGATTTTAGAAAATGCATGTAAGCTGCAGTAGCAAAAACAGTGGCAAGGTTGGAAGATGGAATCAAGGGTGCAGAGAAACTTGAGGGAAAGCCACGTGTTCTGTAGATTTTAAAAGCACACACCACAAATATTTACCTGTATCCTTCCATTTCTTATCTACCACATTTGAATGATTGAGCATCACATATTTTAGAGCTATACTACAATTTATGTAACTAACCTGCCTCCACTGCATATAAATTACATTTCAATACTCTTCTATCTGAACCAACATTAGGATGATAAGTAGCAATGCATATTTATTGAGTGCAGCTACATTCAAATTTCTGAGCCAATCACATGGAGATAGTTGTTGAGAAAGTGTAAAGATGTTTGTAAACTTCTTAATATATGTGGTCATGTTACAGTTCCATAGAATTCTTATCATTACGGTATGAAAGGTGCTATTTTAATTCATATTTACATCACTAATCATTAGTATTTTAAAGAAATATGTACCAACACAATGAGTAATATATAGCTTCAGTGTTATTAATAAATACAAACAAATTAAAATGATAAATGTCATGTTTTATGTTTCACATTTTCAGTTTCTATGACACCATTTCAAAAATGCCCGTGCCTTACTTTTTCCTTTCTCTCACATTAAGACACAACTTCCAAGCCAGACCGGGTGGCTCTCGCCTGTAATCCCACTACTTGGGAATCAGAGGCAGGAGGACTGCCTCAAGTTCAAGGCTGGCCTGGGCTACTTAGTGAGTCTGGGGCCAGCCTGAACCTGAAAGCGAGACCCTGCCTTAAAAACCCTAAGGAATACAAAACAACTTTCTACTGAAGGACCCACAAAGGACCCACCCAAGAGCTAGGAAGGTCTGGTCCACTCTTCAGGCACAGACAAAGAAGCGATGAAAATGGGAAAACAGTTATGACTCCAAGTCTGCACTATGGATAGGAAGAAAAAGGACTGTGTGTAAAGTTAATGATACATTTAAAAATACGTGATAAAATACTCTGAATTCATTAAAGTAAGATAACAAGTGCAAATTCAGCTACATGGGGAAAAGAACCACCTGTTTCTTTCTTTTTCACATAAGCCCTTGTTGAATAGGAGCCCAATCAAGATTCACCAAGTGAGTATTAAAAATATAAACAGAGAAGCCAGATGGAGAATGACCACTGAATAGTAACTTTTGCCTCGAATAAAGATGTTTCAGCTGGAACAAAACACCTTAGTCGCCATCTTCTTCACTGTCCCTCTCACACTCGACTGTCCCCAGGACACAGCTTGTGTGCCCTTTAACTCCAATCTGGGCATGATTATGTCTCATTCTGTAATGGAATCTAGATGGTTACATGTGAACAGCATCATTAGCAGCACTGAGGAGTTTGCAGAAATCCCAGCTCTCAGGCCCACTCTGGCTGGCTGAATCAGAAGCACTATTATTAAAAAAGGTTAGGTAAAACTCTTGAAGACATTGGCTTAGG
>PVIR01017785.1:0-34346 GCA_004026965.1 Petromus typicus | reverse complement strand
CCCAGCAGCAACCAGTACCACATACCACAGTGCCGGGCGTGGTGGCTCACGCCTGTAATCCCAGCACTCGGGAGGCAGAAGCAGGAGGATTGCTGTGATGTGAGTTGGAGGCTGAGCTCAGGGCCAGCCTGAGCCACAAAGTGAAACCCTGTCTCAAAAAACCTAAAAAAAAAAAAAAAAATGTCCCTCTGTGATTTCATCAGGCTCTCATGATTCTGTTGAAAATGTAAGGGCAGAGAAACAACCTGTCAAGTGTAATAATTTGTTTTGTCCAGGGGTTTATGTTGTCAACCCAGCCCTTTAACTCAATAGTCCATCTCAAAACTGTGCTTTTTTCAAAGCATTGCAACTCTGTCATTTTATAGTCTTTCTAATCAGCTACAAGCTACAAGAAAACAAAGGTACCATATTTCTCACTTCTCTCTCTCCAGTGTTATGTCTTTCATGTAACAGTTACTTTTGTAAATATCTAGTTAGTGGACAAATGGCCCTTCCTCAAGTCACTGTGTTATTTATATTTTATTTATGCAAAAGAGTCAACATATTCTTCTGAGGTACAAATAAATAAAAATAAAATTATTTATATTTTTGTATATAGACTTGCATAAAAATTCTATTTCCTTAATTTAGAAACTAAATGTAAATTCTATAGAAATTTTCCAGAGACACTGTTCAATTTTGTACTGTAGGATGGAAATAGGTGTTAAAGATTTAGTGGCCCTAAAAAGGCACTTAAGTGATTTATTATAGGAAACTACACTACTATGTAAATATGACTTTTATCTTGCCATGTTTGATTTTAGTAATATCTGTCAGAGCTTCTAATTCAATTTCTATCTTTTGGGTTTTAGCCATGTAGAGAGATATCAAATTTACTATGCACTCATTACAAAATTAAGGATTACAAAATACAAATTCAAAAACACCAGCATTTTAAATATGGCAAACATATGTTTTGTGGTCAAAATTAGTTAAACCCTTTGCCAAAATACTGCTTCATTCCTATTTGTGGCTCTCTGTAATATTAGCAAGTATGTGCATGAGTAAATTACATTTATCTAGAGCCAATAATTTTCATCCATTCAGACAACTGGGAAGAAGAAGGGGCTCTGTTATGGATCTACCTTGATATAATGACATTAAGGTTTTTGTAATAAATTGAGTTTTTTGGTACAGTTTAGGAATACATTAAGATTACATTCCTCAATATTAGGTTTGTTCTAGGGATGTAAAGCAAGTGCTGTCTTGCAGACAAATAACAAATTAATGGAAAGAAGAATTTGGACTCAGAGGATCAAAACTTTGTACCTCAGATATCTTCAGAGAAGAAGAAAGAGATGGAATTAAGAAAGCAAATTCAAATACAAACACAGAGAGTAAGAGCAGGTAATCCTAGAAACTCTAAAAAGTTCATGAAGGAGTGACAAGATCACATTTTAACAATCAGAATTTTATAGGGTACACTAAAATTTCTGAGCAAGACAACTCTAGAAAATGGATTGTGTCTTTTAACAAAAAATACTACTTTTAAGGTTTTGATATGGGATAAATTTTATTAATAATTATGAAAGTGTAGACATAAATGTTTCTCCTGAAAGCAAAATCTATACCAGGTGATGAGCCTGAAGTTTGGAGTTAATTTTCACCTGAAGATTTGGCCTCGGTCAGCTGGTTCTACCAGCTGAGTTGAAACAAAAAAGTCAAACACTAGAGTAATGGTGAGCAAAGCAATAGGCTCTGAAAAATACTCCAGGCAATGAAATGCAACTTTGAGGGACACATTCAGGAAATAAGAATAACCTAGCAATAAACTTGAGCTACTAGCAGAAAAGGGGAGATGTCAGTCACCTCAATCACTAATTGTGTTAAAACAATATGGAATGAAAAGTGCTTCCAATGTAGCTGTTTGTAAAACAACATAGAAGTTAAGAAAATATATACATATAAGAAAATATCACTTTTGGATCTTAAATTTGCCTTGAATTTCTGAAAACAATGGCATCTGCTATTCAGTAATCACAAACAAATCAAAAACAGACACATGAAGTACAAGACAATGTTACTAAATCCAAGAGGAATTATGGATATCAGGTCCACAGGTAATATCAGTAATGAAAAAATCAGATTCTGTGAACTGAAAAACTGAGCTAAAGAAAACAATCCAGTGGACATAAAGAATGGATGGAAAATACAGGAAATAATGTAGGAGACAAATGAAATAAAGATGAGACCTCTACAAAAATGCATAGGATACCCAAATATAAACCGAAAGAAAACAAGGAAAAAGCAATATTTAAGAAGGTAATGGCTAAGAATTTTCCAAACTGATAAATGATATCAATGGAAATTTCTAAAATGTGACAAAGCATATGCAGTATATATAAGAAGAAAAAAATAACACTTAGATCTGTCATATTATGGCTGTAGACAGTTAGACAGACATCTTACAGGCTGACAGGCTAGCCCTAGAAAAGTTCACAAAGAATCCAACTTGGTGGTTTGCTTTTCCACCCATGTAGAATAAACAGCAGTAATTGATATTCTAAGTAGGCATCAGCTTGATATTCTAAATAGGCACCAGCCTCCCTAGGATAAAAAGCAGTCCTTGATATTCTAAATAGGTGTCACCTCCCACTCCCATGGAAGGTCAAGACTAACTCACCTCCCCCAGAAAATATCCTAGATTGAAAATTCTTGTATGATTGTTACGTGACTTGATTTTTCATTTGATCTCCATTTAATCAATATCACCTGAATAATTATACTTGTTATAATCTTATTGGTTAATCATGGTGTGTCCATTTTGTGATTTCTTATTGTACTAATGTTACCTAAATCACTGCATTTGTAATGTTACTGGTTAACTGTAATACTAAACCCTAAACCTGCTCACCTCATGGCTTTGCTCCATAAAGTCCACTGGGAAGTGAGGTGGGTGGGTCACCCCCTGAAGACCCACTTTTGTCTCTGTTAGGCAAAAGCTTCTTTCTCAATAAAGTTTTTCCTACTCTTAACGTCCATAATTCCTACAGTTCATTCTTTGATTTTAGAGAGCACAAACTCAGGTTTCAGCAGTCTTTCAGGTGGGGAGCTGAGCTCGCTCCTCTGTATCACTATAATGGCTGAAAATCAAAGATAAGGAGAATAAAAGCAGCTGGAGAGAAATATGGACTCACTGCATTCAAAGAAACAGTGGGAATGACATCCAACTCCTTAACAGAAAAGGGAAGCCAGGAGATGATAAAACAATACTGAAGGAAAATATTTCCCAACCAAAAACTTTGTTCTCCATGAAAATATACTTTAAATCTGGAAAATTAAAAAAAAAAGGTACTGGAATAGGTGTTATGAGTTAGACAGAAATTTTTTAAACAATCAATTAGAAGGTAAATTATCTCACTTGGATATTCTGATAAAAATGAATTAATAATGAGAAATAATGGGTAAATATGTGAAAATATCTAAAAAAAACCAACCTGTACTTATAATAATACTAAAATACTACAGAGTTTCAAATACATATGAATTAAAATATGTGAGAATGACAGAATAACACAGAGCCTGAATAACATTCAAAGATCTGGGAGGAAGTAAAAGCACTAATTTGCATTAGAATATGATGAACAAATGACCCAGGAGTAATCTCTCATGTGCCTGTTAAATATTGAAAGCACTGAAAAAAATAGAGCACTATAGCAAAATAAAACTATTTTTTAAAAAGAGAATATAAAGAAAATAAAATAGAAAATTTAGCCCAATATATAATCTACTTATATTGAATGTAAGTAGAATAAATGCTGTCATCAAAAATAATTAAGCTGTTAATCAGAATTATTTATTTAAATCGAGCGGCATACAGAAGCTAACCATTTCATTTTGGAATGAAATGTTGTGTCAGTCAATGCTTACTACAGAAACAGATTTAATACATAAATATATAAGGATTGAACAGGCCACCCACAGAGCTAGTTGAGGAAGAGTAGAAAAAGGGCTATGTGTGCACTGGAGATCTGAAGGGCCCAGATGAAGGCCTCGAGTTCACTGTAGTGTCCCATGCACTTCCACATCAAAAGGCTAAGACAGCTGTCATGGGACATAAAGTGCCTGCACTGGAGGCTGAAGAGTATGTCCTATGAGTTACGAGCTAGCATCTAGGGGAAAGGGGAACACTGAATTTCCTCTGAAAAAACAGAAGTGAGCTTCCTTCTTTGTTTCACTTTTATTCCACTCAAGCTACAAGCCTATTGGCTACAGGTGGGTCTTCTGTCTTCAGCACGCCCAGCACTATGCTACTCAGTTTTAGTTGCTGTTTCTTACTCAAGATGACACAGTTAACTGTTTAACTATAAACGTGTCCTACAAAAGTGACTGAAATATGAACTAACTCCTACAGTTAAGTTTAAGAGAAAAATGATCATATAAGAGTGCACCAACAGATCTTGAGGTGCAGCCCAATCCTCTTACTAATAAACAATTTCAGGCTATCCAAAAATTCAAACCTAAGTATCATAATAACTTAAGTTGTTAGAAAAAAATGATCTGATACAGAGGTGAATATAATGTATGAAATTAATTTGGGGATCATTTTTCCAATTGATTCTAAAGAGAGTGTCAACTTTATTTTGACTTTATTAAATATATATAAAAACAAAGATGAAAGTAGCAAAAAATAAAATATAATTTTGATATCAAGATTAAATTACAAAAGCAATTAAGTACTTTAAAACCCAAATGAAATACATAAAATAAATGCATTAAATAACAAATGCTATAAGTAATATTTAGAATGGTTCGGTTTTAGTATTTTAGAATAAAATATATACTGTTTTCTTAAAACAGTATGATGAGTGATTTATTAACATCAAAAAGATAAACCATTAAATTAACATAAAATTCTTCTGCATTTTCTATTCCATGAAAGTACTATAGTTTGGTAGAAGAGAAAAACTGTCAGCAGTGACCCCTGCCCTCAGCCTCTCCACAGGTCATTTAAACCAAGTGTTTGAAATATTCTGGGAGACGTACAGTACTTTAGTACTAAAATACTAGGGGCTACAGTCGAGTTAGGGAGAGGCAGAAACATCAAGGAATAGAGAAATAAAGGGAGAAAGTGAAACAGATGGGGAAAGAGGATGCAAATGAATTTTAAATTCCATCAGCAATACTCCATCTTGTAATTCTAAATATAGAACTTCCTCTGGTGCCCTTGAAGATGTTTGGAACACAACTGCATATAAGAGAAAATCTAGCTCCATGATTCCAATGAAGTTTCCCCTATATGCTTAAACTCTTCCCTTCCCCCACCCCAGTTTGCAGTGGAGGCAAGAGAGGAACAGAGTGGTCCCAGTGCCACACACCGGGCCCTCTAACCACATCCTCAAGCACAGCAGTCAGGGCCTTCACTCTCCCTTCTCCTAGCCACCCCCATTCATCTGATACTGGGCCTTTTCTAACTGTCTTATTCCCCAAAATTTTCATCAACACCATCATATGCTTTATTTCATTAATATTACAGATCCTGAAAACATCATTACGTGACAAAATTGGAAAGTTAAAAATTCACATTTTGCTTTTCACTGTATTCAAGTTTAGTGTTAAACACTCAGTATGGTAATTTACTGTTACAATATGCTAAATACATGCTGTCACTGAGAAACTGTACTTTTGGAATCAGCTCTGATTTCAAATCCCATTTCTCTCACTTAATCGCTCTTTATATTCTTCCACTCAAAAATCACTTGCTATTATGATCTAGACAATATGAGACACTGGAGATAAAGCAATGAGAAAAAGAGACAGATTTCTTGCTCCTTCAGAGTTAGGAACTGGGAAACAGGCATTAATCAGGAATGAGGAAGCAATGATCTAAGGAGAAAAGAAACAAGTGTTCAGAGAATAAGAAAGAACCTGACCTGGAATGAATGGTCAGGGAAAACTTCCGTACAAAATGAAACTTGAACTGCTCTCTGAAATACATGTAGGAATTAGTGAGCCTAAAATCTACTAATTCAAAATGATCTCTTTAAAATAAAACTGAAATACTGGTATTTTGATAGTGTACTTCTCATGATCTGTTATTACAACAGAAACAATGACAAGGAGAAATTTTAGTCCAGGTGATGTACTACCCTATCTTTCAGTGGCAGAGGATTTTAAGCTCTGTTTGTGCAAATGCAAAGATCCAGGCATAAAGAAGAGCAGGAGGCACCAGAGCACCTGAAAGAAGATCCCTGAAGCAATGGAAATTTGATGCACATTTCACAAAACAATACAAGGCCCAGGATTTCTTGGTCCTTTTTACAAAGTTAACAGTTTTTGTCTTTATCTAAACAAAGGGAAGTTACTGAAAGATGTGTTACAGCAGTTTTGTTTAAATAAGATCTTTCTATTTCCAGAAAAGGTAAGCATTGCAAAAGAAGGTGATTTGACTGCGATTATAACAAAGAGAAGAAGGCATGGACTTGATAAGGGGTTGAAAAAAGCTAACAAATGAAAAAATTTTAAATCTGTAAAAAATGTGTTGTAGGAAGAAAGATACAAAGTACAATGAAGATGCATTAGAATTTTATGATGTGCCTAACAGGATAGATAGTGACATCAGTCACTGAAATAGGTACCAAGCCAGGGGGACAACATAAGTTCATACATGAGTTGTCAGATTTCAGATACCTTGGAAACATCCAAGATGATGAGTCAACTGAAAAGCTGGCTAAATATATCTGGACTTCAAAGAAATCTGTGAACTGAAAATGTAAAATTGGGAATATATGAATGTTGGAAAAACTAAGTAGGTAGAAAAGATAGTTGATAGTTTTTCACCCTGTCAGAACTGAGGGAAGAAAGAAAGAAAGAAAAAGAGAAAGAGAGAAAGAGCAAAAGAAAGAAAGTGCAAAAGAAAGAAAGACTTCTATGCTTGATTCCCATTTAAATCTTGAAATGAAAAAAACATAACTTACATACATACAAAATGAGATAATAAGTATAAAAGTGCTTCATAGACAATGTTGAAAATAATTTCCCTCTAGCTCCCTCCCAGATCAACAAAGAAATAATTGAATATGCATAAAAATTAAAGAAAACTAAAAGAAATATATAATACATATGCCTAATTATCATATAATACAATAGTAATTTTATACATAATTGTCAGATCTATTTTGCTTCAAGTTTTAACTAATACCCAAACTAAACTCTTCAACTATATTAAACATTAATAAACTCTTCACAGAGCAAAGTGCTTTTCACATAGTTCATTAATATGAGAACATGATTCTTCAGACATATAAAATAAATTTTTTTGTATGAAGAATAAAAACATTTTAGTTTTTAAACAGCAAGATACATGTGGTAATTAGTGACTAAAATAAAATTGAACTATATTTATTATGAATTCACATTTCAAAAATATCCATAAATTCAAATGTAAATATTGATATTGATAAAAATCATCTAAATAAAAAGTAAAGCTGATGAAACACTGTAGACAATCATACTCTTGAAAACAAGGGCGGAGAAAAGAGTAGGCATTCAATCAATGTCTGCACATCTAAAATTATGAAAAAATGATACTATAACTAAAATAAATGATAGTAAATATAATCAGTTGATATACTCAAAGCTTATCATTAAAGAATTAGGTTTAAAAAATAAAGATAGAATAGAAAGTTGTTTAAATCACAAAAGAAAGCTAAAAAGTATGACAAGTCCTAAAACTCAGAAAATATTAAGAAATAGCTCTTTGTGGGAAAATAAAATGATCAGAGGCATGCATATTCATGACAAAAAATACATCGAGGAACTACCTACAGAGTTGTCATAATTACATGATGAAACTTTTAATGTAAATAAGTAGAAATATGGGAAAAATTTAAAATCTACTATAGACATGAAACATATAAAATAAATATTTTTCATAAATGGGATGACTTCCCCTATATCAAATAGCTTTTTTCATAGTGTGATTTTATAAAAATGTATTCTATTCCATAAATATTAAATAGCTAAGTTCTGATACTTATTCTCCAGTCATTTATCTGTGATAGGAGCCTTAGGAGCTCCATTACTTCATCCATACATTACATCTGAGTGAAAAGACAATGAATAAAAGATAATGTTTAATAAACAGTGTTAGAACAACTGGATGTATACATACAAAAGAATGAAGCTAGAATCCATTTTATAACATGCATAGAAATAACCTCAAAATCAACTAAAAATCTAAACTTCAAGTCCCAAACCATAAAATTCCTAGGAGAAAATAGAGTATAAGGAATAGTTACTTTTATTTGTCTTGGAAATGAATCTCATACCAAACACTCAGGTAGCATATGCAAAAAGAAGCAGGTGAGAGAAATCTCTCAAAAACTAAAAAGTCTTCTGCACAACAAAGAGAACAGTCAGTAAAAAATGCAGCTTATTATGAGAAGAATGCTTTCATTTTCAAAATATATATCTGATGAGAAACTAACAGCCAAAATACATGAGGAACTCACACAACTCAAAACAAAAACAGGAGCAAATAACTGAAATTTTCCAAAAGAAGGCATACTAATAGTCAACAGGTGTATAAAAAATGTTCACCAGCACTAATGTTCGAGGAAATGCAAGTGAGTACCACAATGAGATACCATCCCACATCTCACAGGACAGCTAATATTTTAAAACACTAGAGAACTGCTGTCAAGAATATGGAAGAACTGAAGCCTTGCATGCTAGCACATAGAATCCAAACAGCACAACTACCATGGAAAATCATACAGAGGTTTCTCAAAAATTTGAATGAACCACCTACTCTGTGATCCATCACTCCCTCTACTGGGTATTTACTTAAAGGAAATTAAATCTGCATCTTATAGAGCTAGATATTCTAGAATATCATTAATGTGATTAACAAAAGCCAGGATACGGAAACTTTCTAAGTGTCCACCAATAGGCAAATGGTTAAAAAAAATAGTGGTAATGTATATAATAGAACAATGTACTACCTTTAAAAAGAGGTTCTGACCATTGAGACAACATGGATGAACTAGAAGGACATTATGCTAAGAAAAATAATCTTGATACAAGAAGAAAATACTATATGATCTCACATGTATGTGGAATGTAAACAAAAGCTAAACAACATAAACACAAAGAATAGAAAGGTGGTCCTTGGGGGCAGAAAATGGAAGGAAGGGAGGAAAAGTAGGCCAAAGGGCCCACTCTTGGCAGCTATATAGTATGAATAAATTGAAAACTCTAACGCAGAGCATAAGAACTATAGTTAATATTGTACTGTATACTGAAAATTTGCTAGCAGAGCAGATTTTAGATGGCCTTATTGCAAAAATAAGGAACTGCAAAAGGAAAAAGATAGATTAATTTGGTTAACTACAGTAATCATTTTACTACATTATGTGTATCACAATACAATATCGTACACTTTATATGTATATATATAGTACTTACTTGTGCATTTATTATGCAGAATCTTTTCTCAGATATACCTTTGATAAAATTTTCTTTCAATCTGTACCTTGTTTTATCATTAGTAGCAATTTAGATATTCTCTCATAATTCTTAAAATTGTAATGCCTCCACACACAGCCAGAAGTTACAATTAATTTTTTTCCTAGTTATTTGTAATAAAAGCATTCCTATTCTAGATTCTACAGAAGTCTGTACTAGTTTTATCCTGCTGAGAAACAAATTAGCACAAAATCAGCACCTTTGACAACAACTTAGATCTTAACATATCATAGTCAAACATGGGTCACAAGCCTGGGAATGAGCTAGTACTCAATTCTCTGATGATCTGCACTGGCTAAAGGCACAGTTTTATCAAAGTCAGAATTCTCATGTCACACTCTGGGTCTTCTTTTTATGTCACTGTTAGCAAAATGAATTTCCACTCAGCTGTATTCAGGCAGCTCCTTTCAAAAACCCACAGACCACTGTCACCTGGCCTCCATGGAAGTCAACAACATAAATATTTTATTTCTTCCTCAGTATCAGAAGAAAATATCTATAACATCATTTACTTCTCATTTCTAGACTCTCTCTCAAAAACTCACCTGATTATGTTGGGGCTACCCAAAATAGTCTCTCTTTTGGTTAACTCTAGTGACTAGAAAACTCAATTATATTAGAAAAACAATACCTATTTCCAACACAAGAAATGTAATTCCACGAGTGGCATCTCATCATATTCAATGATCTTGTCTACAGTCATGAAGAGGGGACTACATAAAAGCAAAAGACATTGGGGGTAATCTTTGAAATCTATCTGGAAATGTTAGCAAATGTTCTCTATGAAGAACCAGACAAATATTCTATGATATATCCATAGAAATATTCTAAAATCTCAGCTGTAACTACTATTTAGGATTTTAATGTGAAAGTAACATGAGATAATGCAAAAAAATCAATGGATATATATTATGTTTACATCTAGATGTCTCTCAAACCCTCATGAGCTCACAGATGGGGCTGTTGGGAGGTGATGGCATCATGTGGTGTGACATTAAGTGTTACTAACAAGGTGAAGCCTGGTTGGAGGAGATGTGCCAAGGGGCATGGCCTGGAAAGGTGTATCACCCAGTCCTCCATTGATCTGTACTTCCTGCCATGCCATGAGCAGCCCTCCTCTAACATACACCTCTGCCATGCCATCCTGCCATGCAGCCAGCCAACTATGAATTGAAACCTCTACAAACTGTGAGCCCAGATAAACTCCTTTAACTTACAAGCTTTGAATATTGTGTCCCATCAATGAGACAGAAACAGAAACAGCATGCTTGTATTCCAATAAAACTACATAAAAGTAAGCAGTGAACCAGATTTAGCGAAAGGCCACATTTTGCTAATCACAGATTTATATTAAGCTCATCTCCTGCAATCTTGGACTGATAAACTAGGCTCTGAGAGTAGTTCCTACTTCTGGCCCTTGTTGACTACACCAAAGCAGCATGGATGAAATAAGTAAGGCCACAGTTCTCACTAATATAATCGTCAGAGCTATCAGAAACATTTTCCACTTTTTCTGCTGTTCATAAATACGAAGTTATGATGGTAAGCAATCTTCTTTCTACTACATATCAAAAGTAAAACTTCATAGAAGGAAACAAATGAAAAAAACCAACAGAAACAAAGAATCAAAGGACTAAAGTAGTTGAATAACAACAACAGAACAGAGCTAGACATAGAGATACCAAGATAGAAAGAGCTAGAGGCAAAACATAGTATTAGTTGAATTTAATCCAACCATCATTAAATTGTTATTGGTACTTGGTTTCAGAGTTATATTAATGAAGAACTTGTTTTAGTTAAAACTAAGATACTTTGAAATGACTTTTGACTTGTTAAAGGCAAGTTTCTATCACTAGCAACCTAAAACACTTGAAATAACAATGACAGAATCTGAACCTATCTCTTCCATTAACTAATGAAAACTACCTGCATATTCTGCTTACTCATGAAAAGGAACAGTGTGAAGGATACTGTAGGTAGACAAAGGGACCAGTTTGATATTGAAATAAATTAGCAGCCATGGGAGTACACACCTGGAATCCCAGCTAGTTGGGACGATAAGGATCAGACCAAGCAATTTAGCAAGATCCTATCTCAAAATAAAAAATTAAAATGGCTCAATATAGCTTAGCTGTAGAGTTCCACTAGGTATAGTAACAAAGACTGCAAAAAGAAAAACAAAAAGCAAAATAAGAATAATCAAATGTTTTTGGAAACTCAGGTACTGAAGCTTCTCTGAGCATATATATTAAAAAACAGGACAAGACTGTGGGACTGTGTTATAAGGTAAGTTCACTGAGGCAGAATAAGTCACGAACTATAAGACCAAGTTATTAAGAGACAATATTTTGGGAGGAATTTGAGCCACTTGTATGACAGCAGGTGGTAAAATTTTGCGGTAAAATAAATTGAGTATAAGTGAGAACACAAAACTTACAAAATTGACAAAAATACTTTCAACAAAAAAATTTCAAAGGTAGAAAGATTTATATTAATGGTAACATGATGAAGGGTTGCCACATGCTCAGAACCTCACTAACTGCTTTGCAGATATTTTATGCTTTAACTCTCATAAAAGTTATTTTTAAATGGGGTATTACAATTCTGGTTTTACAGATGAGAACACTGAAGGTCAGAGAAATTAATTTGCTCAAGGTTCCAAAGTTATGAAGAGACAAGTCCTGGGTAATATTATTCTAAATGCCGTATCTCCCAAGAATATGTGAAGACTAAGAAGATTCTCATAGCAATTTTTCCCATATCATCATATACCATACTGAGGATAGAAAAGCTGTAAATCATGAAATTTAAGAAACTTAATTTATATTTGCCTCCGGTGACAATTAATGCAAGTGTTTTTATAAAAGAAATTAAATGTCATTAGAAGAGAATTAAAATAGTACTCAAGAATAAATATCATTCCAAAAAAGGTTATTAATAAACTATGTATTTTTAAGGTAAAAATAAGAATTCCATACTTAATATTTATTAAATACAAACAATTTTAATGTGGATAACATGGGGTATAATATACAAAAAATAAAATAAGTATTTCTAGCTGTCAAATAATTCATGAGCTAAGAAGTACATTGATACAATTTTAATGGCATGATAAGTGTAAAATGCTCTAAATATCATTGTATTAGAAGCAATCAAATTTGTGTAAAATATTTAGATTTGATATGTTATCAAAAGAATTGTACATTTTCTACATTCTTAATATCTCCATTCTTGCCATATTAAAAGGAAATAAACATAACCACTTTCTGAAGAAAGAAACATTGACTTTTGTGTGTCATCCTTCTCTTTTCCCAGTACCTCCACAACCACTGACAGACACTTCCCGTCACTCTCAAGTTTGAAAACCAAGCAACTGTTTCAGTTGCCTAGTTTATTCCTGCTTATATCTTACACAATATTAATGGAAAATATGAAGGCATACCTGGTTATACAATTTACTTAATTTTAAGCAACACATAACAGCATTTTGATTGTTAGTTGTGCTTTTAGCTGCATCTAACTAGAACACATTTTTAGAAATGGGCTTACTAATAGGAAATATTTGGTCAATTTTAACTAGAAAATTGGGAATGAGTTCAGTTCTCTGTCACTGTTATGGTTGAGATCTAAAATGACCCCCAAAGTCTCATGTGCTGTAATGCAAAATACTTGAAAGTGACTAGGTCATGGAGCACTATGCTCATCACTTGATTAATTTATTGCTAAATGCTCTATTAGGAGGCAAGGCCTGGTCAACAGAAGGTGAACATCTTTCCTCCACCACGCACCTTCTCTGTGAAGAACAGAAAGAAAGAAAGAGAGAGAGAAAGAGACAGAAAGAGAAAGAAAGAAAGAGAGAGAAAAAAGGGGAAAACAAAGCAGGCAGTTAGAGATCGAGGAAGGGAAGGGAAGAAAGAGTAAGAGAAAAGAAGAGAGGAAGGGAGAATAAGAAAGAGAAAGGAGGTTAAAAAAAAAAGAAAGAAAAATTAAAGGCAGGAAAGAAATGTCACGAAATACTAACCAACAGTAGCCAAACCACACTTCTTTGCCTATCTCCTGAGAAAGAAAGTCCATAAAAGAAAAGCCTCCAGTGTTTATGGTAGCAGCCTTCAGAAAGAACTGGTAAGAAGATACACTTGTGACAACAGCCAAGAGCTCAGGAAGGGATGGAAAGTACGTAGAATAGAAATCAGAGCTGTCATCACAAATGGAGCCTGCTGTGAGAGCGACTAAATCCATCTCTGGAGCCCAAAGCCCTAGAATCAAATGCTACTCCTCAGATTTGGTAGGGCCAAGAGAGAAAGAATGTTCCCATTGGGCTGACTCTCCATTTAAAAGAAACTTTAACTGCACATAAAATCCACAGCCTATATGACTCTTCCATTTCAGGTCAGAAACTAAGATGGTGCTTGTGTGTTTGGAGGGGGATGAGTGGGGAGACTGAGGAGAAGTTACTCTGTGATTTCTAGTATCATTTCTATTCTCCTATGAATATAACCCAAGTTCCTTCAAGTTCCTACAGTGTATGTTGCACATAAACTAGTATGACTAGAGGTATTGATTTTTTTTTTTTTTTTTTGGTAAATGCAAAGGAATGATGAACTTTTCAAGATATTTTAAAGGCTAAAAAGTTACTGAAACTAACTCAGAAGACCTTCTTCAGCAAATATAAATAGCTTAGAAACTCTATGGGGCTATTAAGCTGTTAAAAGAACTATAAGAATTTCATGTAACACAGAATAATCCAATATATGATTATACTGAGAGACAATAAGAAAACTATTAATTCCTTTGAGAATACTCAGGCAACTTACATGTTCCCTGTATTCATATCTCTCATTGCTATATAAATTCTAAAATCTTTTTTTGGCCTTTGCCTTTTAAAATGGAATTATGCATGCAGTGTATGGTTTCCAGTTTATAACAACATTCTTTTTGACTGATAGTGCACTTCTTTCTGTTTCATGCACCAACCCATTTTCTTCTGCTCTTTTTGTCATCTCAAAAATGGGTAATATCATCCTTTGAAGAAAAATGCAACTCAAAAATATAACCAAGCTCTCTAGAGGTGTTCTGACAGTGTATGTGACAGATTATTCCAAAAAATGCACATCACTGTTCTTATCTTTCGCCATCAGATCAAATGCATCATTTATCCTGAGTGTATTCTCCATGAAGAGTAGGTTCCAAAAGAAAGCAATAAACATAACTTATATTTTGCAATGCATTATAAACTCTAGGAGAAGAGATGCCACATAGTAGGCAACAATTCATCTGAGATACAGTATACTTGAAAACTGCAAAGCAATATATATTATTATTATTAGTGTTTGATAAAATAAACATATAACAATTTTAACTGGCTGTTAAATCAGAAAACATGATTATATTCTAAAGTAATTATATATACAATCTCTCACTTAATTTTCTGCTTTAGGAACACGGCAAAACTATACATAACGTGTTCCTTTAATGAACACTGGCTCAGGAATGCCCCACAGAGTCCAAGTTGTTGCACTAGTTGAAACAGATACATCCTTAACATGATTTGTTCACAGTGAACTCTAACAATATTAAATTTTCTTCAGTTTCTGCATTTAACATGTCACTTTTTTAATCACGCTTTGCATTGAAAAGCTATAGTCTAACATATAAAACCATAATGTAGCTCATATAACAAAAAGCAGCATGTAAGTAACATGTTTGTACATTTCTATGCCAAAGAAATATGCCCTAGGGCAGGAAAAAAAAATGTAAAACAGTGACACATTTATTTTTCTAAATGTGCACTTGTACTCTTTATTGGATCTCATTTTTAATACCTGCTCCTTCATAAATGCCATATTAATATTACAAATTTTAGAATAATCTTTTCCTACAAATAAATTCCTCCTTCTTTCTTAGTTTAGACTGACTCTATTTAGTGCTACTAAAATAATCTTTTTACATCTTACTGTTAAGGAGGAAACAGGTAGCAAGATAAGTATGGAAAGGACAATGGCTGAAACATTTAATATAAAGGAAAATAAAAAAACATAATCCTACAAAGTAAAAAGGGAGGATACTGAGAAATGAGCTGGAGATGAGACTCAATGAGGAAACAAAGAGGAGGAAATGGAGCCAACAATGCAGGTGAAAGAGTTAAAACCAAGACAACTAATTTGATTTTCAATTGATAAAGAGACTAGGACCAGCACAAAGCTGGTAAGTGTCAGAATGCTGGTGAGAAGACAGACTGGCTGTGAAGGGACCGCTGATCTGCACATGACAGCTGACTCTCTTACTCTCCCTCCTGGCCACGAGCCCTCTCTCCACCTCACTACTCCCACTACTCTATTCAGCCTAGAAAGGGTAGGTGGCAGGCAGGCAGTCAGACCACTGGAAAGTATATATATCATCACTTCCAAAGAAATTACAAACAGCTGAGAAAAACTAAGAAATAAGGCAGTTAGTAATTAATGTAGATATCGGTGTCTATGAGCAGTCTTCTCAGTTCTGGCATTTGAAAGCTCCAGAGCAGTGGTGGAGAACCTATTGCCTGTCTGCCACAGGGTGCTGTTTACACCTTTGAAGCTCTAAAAGGTTCACCATCACTGGCTCAGAGCAATGGTCAGCTACTCAACCCCAAATGGACCAGCCTTACCAGAAGGCAAAACTACTAATCTATACAGGGATCCACCTGATATTTCATATTGAGTCATTCTTAATGGCAAACACAAAATCCATAGCAAGAAGCTATTTATAACATTATTATAACATCACTAAGGCAAAATTCCACGAGTCTGCCAAAATCAAAAAGCAGCACAAAAATATCTCATTAGACTTGAAGACTATATTGTATTCATTACATTCATTAAAGGATGTCATAAAAATATTTGAAAACAATAAAATACATGAATTTTTATTTTGAAATAGAATGTATTAGTCTCAAACTAACAAGTTTTAGTAGAAGTGAAAATGAAAAATATGAAAGAATATATGCATGAAACATACGATCAATCCAAGAAGACCAACAACTAAGATTTCTAGATAAGACAATAGACAAAACCACACAGTAAGACTCTAGAAGGTCAAATTGCTTAATGACCACTACACAGTTAAAGAAAAAGAAAAAAAGGCAAGCATCTAGATTTGTAACAGCAAAATTTTTTTTAAAAAAAATCAGGAATTGTAAAAGGAATAACTGATTTCTCCTTTTCCATTGGCATCACTGGACACTTGAATATAGAAAATCAATTCACTTCAAGTTCCTACAGATAACATTTTATCTAGAATTTTCTTATCAGCCAAACTTTGGGTTACTAAGAACTTCCAGCCACCTCTGAAAAGTCCAACATAGGAGCACAAGAGGCTTTGGGGAGACCTCTAGCCATCAGCCATCACACTGGGTATGTCTGCGAAGGGGATTGTGGAACTCCAGCCATTTCCTTTCTCTTTCTGCTTCCTGATAATGACATGAGGAGCTTTGCTCTGTCACACTCTCCTACCACAACGTCCAGCCTTGAAACAGGAATGGAGCAATGGACCAACTGATCTGGGATCAGAACCCTGAAAACTGAGTCATCGGAAAAGTTTCTTCATTATGAGATGAATAACTTACATATTTGGAGATTGTGATGGAAAGCCAACTACAACAGCATGAAGGATTTCAAATCTGATTACAGATAAGAATGTAAATGATATCAATGTTGAAAACTGTAAAGCGTAGCTGATAAATATTAGGAAGTAGGAGAGACAATAAGAGGCAAAGAAATGGAGAATGTGATAAAGGAAAGATACTAGACTGGTATGCATCTTATGAATTTAAATAGTAGTTCAGTGTATTATTTACTATTAAAAGAATTATTTTTACACATGAAGGAATAAGGTAATGATACCAATATACAGAGGAAGAAAAGAAAGCCAAAGTCTTAGCAACCCAAATCTTTAACCAAAACAGAAAGTAATCATTAATTAACACCTGAAATTCATAAGCCAAGAAATAAAATATGGAAATATTAAGAAATGGATATTAACTACAAGAAAAAAAGACAAACACAAATTTTTAAACACAGTTTGCCCCTAAAAAGAAAATCTGAAGTAGCTAAGCATAGGGAGGGTAGTTCTAAGACCTTTAGCGAAATTTAACTTTCTTTTCTTTAACCACAAGTAATAAGAACACTGTAAAAATACTTAATAGAAGAGACTGCTGTGCCCAGCTGTAGGGACTGCCACATTGATCATGCCCAAGGCATGCTGTAAGCAATTCAGGCCGTGACAAGCTATCCCCACAACTGGCCTATTTCAAGAACTGAGTCTGGCTAAACCATGAGATAATTCAGAGAATGACTCTGACTCAAATTCCAAATCCAGCCTAACACAAGAATGCTTTGTCTCTTTTTTGACATGCCTGGCCTGCATCAGGAACACACGCCTAGAAACTCCACATAGCCCCTTCACACAGCCTCTTTACCCCTACTAAACAACAACAGTATCACCAATCGATATCGATGGCTCTTGCCTTTCAGTACCTTTGCTTGCTCAAGCACTGGTTACCCCACATCCCCGCCTCTGTCTCTTTAATTCTGTCTCCAAGACTTTCTTCTCATCATGTGTCTTAGTGCCAAGAAGGAGACTGGGAATCTGTGCAGAGGTCTCCCAGTAGAGAAGAATACTTAAAAGACTAGGAGCCACAAAGGCAGATGGAAAAATCCAACAGGCAATTTTCTTAAAATCCTCTAAACTGGTCTGGGAATGGCCTTTAAGGGCTCCAGACCCTGACCGTGAAGCAGCACAGTTCACTTGCTACCACAATTACAGGTATGTTTATGCATATGTGTATGAAGATAGTATGAAATATAGGGAGTCATAATTACATGTATTAATGTTTGAACTATATATGTTCAGATACATATAGTATATTATAATTTTCAATTATGTTCAAAATAATATACTATAAAGCCAACTAAACATGTATAATATTCAAATTTCACTTGTTGCTTGCTTTTCTCTCATTGCTGAGACAAAATACCCAGCACTCAAAATTAAAAGGGAAGGACTTTATTTGGTTCATAGTTCACAGAGGTTTCACTCCATAATCAGTTAGCTACAATGCTAGGATGGCAAACAAGCATCATGGAGGAGAAACAGCATGGCACGCACAAGACACAAGGTAACAAGGGAGAGAGACTTAATAGGGTCTCCCTGTCTCTCTTATATTATTGAGGTTACTTAGGGTGAGCAGCACTTGCACTCTTAATCCTAATGCCCTTGAGCCTAGCACTGCATCATGAATCAATTCCAGCAGCACAAATTATAGGTCAAGCCTATGAACATGTGAGGCTTTGGAGTCACATATAGACTCAGTCCATAAGTCTTCTTTTATATGTAATAATTAGATAAAATATTCATATACCTCTGAAAGCTATATTTATGTATATGTGCATAATAACCCCCCTTGCCTATCGTTTTGTTCTGCCTGATTTTTCCCTGCTATCAACTGTTGTTTAAAAATAGTATCATAATCCAGATACACACTATTTATAATTTTAAATAGTACATATTCTTGAGTAGCCACTTGGCCCTGATAATAGCATAAAGCATTTCCTGAATATATATCCACACCATTAACAAGACTATTCACTGGCCACTGAGAAGCTGTCTCAGAGTGACTGCTAAGTGACCACAGGGCTTGTGATCAAGTAACCCGTAGGCAGGAATCCAATGCTACAACATAATGCCTGTGCCGTGCACCTCCCCTCGGCTTCTCAACCCCACTGCAGCATCTCACATCACTATAAGCAGAAAAATGAGTACAATTTAGTAAAATATTTTGAGGTGATATTTGCCTTTTATTACAGTATTATATAATGTTATATTTTCTCTTTGATTGAGTCATCACTCTTAATTTTCACTGCGCCTAATTTATAAGCTAGACTTTACAGATGTATGCATGATTAGGAAAAAGTGTAGTACATATAAGATGTATGACTGTTTACAATTTCAAAATTCTACAATGATTGAGTCTCAGAATTTGTCCTCCAAGGATAACAAGGAATTATTACTAATTCTAACTAAGTCTTGTATTCTCCATGAAGGAGCTTGTGCTGGTTACTTTTAAGCATTGGTTTGACTGGAAGCCTAGACACCTGGCAAAGAATTGTGTTTATGGCATCTGTTAGTGATTCTGGTGGATACTGGCATGTGATCTATCCTCAATCTGGGCAGGTACCACCCAACTGGTTGAGGGCCTAGATAGAACAGAACTATAAAAAAGGCAAATTGGATTTTCTCTCACACAGCTGGGATAAATTCATTATTTCCAGATATGATATCTCCAGGATATATAGCATTTGGACTCCCAAACATAAACTGAGATCCTCCATATACCCATGGTATATATACATACACATATGTAATGGCTCAGTAATCTGTGTGTGTATACATATATCTATATCTATCTATCTATCTATATATGTATATGTATATATGTATATGTTTATATATATGTAGATAGATAGATAGATAGATAGATAGATATAGATATAAATGGATGTTTCTATATCCTGCTGGATCTTTTTCTGCAGAATCTGATTAATGCACAGTTTATTTCTAAGACAGAAATTGTGGTTGGTTTATAAAATCAAAATGAGATAATGTAAGGTCAGAATGAAATACAGTTCCTGGCACATAATACAAACTAATAAAATGTTAGTTACTTCCTTATCTATGTTCAGTAATTGTGTACAAGACAGCCTTGTATCATCAAATAACCTAATTTAGGAAAACAAAGCATAATGCACCATCTGGAGATTACTGAGCCATTTCCTTCAGTGTCAATATAGTCCCCAAAATGTTATGACAACTTACATCTCATAATGTAAATTATATTTAATAATCTGTAAAGAATTACAATTCCCATTCAAGTAAATTATTTCTTCCAAATTATTTTAGTAACTTGAAATAAAGGAAAGCACAATGAGAAATCCAGGAAAACAAAATTTTAACTTGAAGATGGATATTATATCTGATTTATCATCCTTCCAATAGGCAAATCAAATAATAAATACTACCACTAAAATAACATTATCAAATTTCTTTTGCACTTTAGCCTCCCCTAAAAGTTCGCAAGAAATGTCCTTAGCACCAGGAAGGATCAACTCTTCAGCAGAGGTAAAGCCCCCCTAGCTTTAGCAATCTTCCTCATGACAAAGAATGATACTTCTTGGCACAGACACATCTGACAAGTTATTTGCCCTCAGTAATTGCTCCGGTTCTCTAGATTCCTGTTTTGCTTTTGCTTTTTTTGTTTTCCTTTTTAACTCCAAAGGCCTGTCTTTGCATGTAGGATGCTTGATCTTCATGTAGCAAAGCATTTCTGAAGGTCTCATTGGCTAGCCAACTGTCAAATACACAAAGTGGGCTTGGGAATGTGAATCACTTGTTGCAATAAACCTATGATTAAAGTAGGGCTCTTGGTATTTTCATTGAAATATAGCTTTCTTTTGGTTGACAGTCTTAAGAGTTTTTTGCTCTCTCATCCATCCTTCTCACTTTGGAAAGCTCTATAGTGATGCTTGCTTTTTTAACTTTTAGCTTGCAGGTATACCAAACAACACAAGTTTATGCCTGAGATACATCTGCAGTGTGGAAAAGAGGAATGATAGAAATGATAAGTAACATTTGTCACTTTAGTGGGCCACAAGAAGACTAAAGTAAGTATCAGGTTCTGACTTGAAGCCCACCACCAGATGCAGCTTATCAATTACCACTAAATGACAAAGTTTTGATATGGGGTGTGCAAATAACTGATATATTGCGGTTTTTTGCCATCAAACATCTTTGCCAGTGTCAGCCTGTAATCTGTAGCCACTCCCCACTGCTAGCTTCATTTCCTTAGGTCGACTTCATGTCAGTAAGTATTAAAATCCCTTAAGAAGTATACAACTTAAATCCCTCACATGTTGAGTTCACAGCAAGGTTCATACTCTTATGAAAATCTAGCATCACTGATCTGACAGGAGGTGGAGCTCAGATGGCACTGTGAGTAATAAGGTGTGGCTGTAACCACCACAGATAATGCTTCTTTTGTTGGCCTGCCACTAACCTCCTGCTGGGTCCCTTAACCGGCTAGGGACTCATACCAGCTGTTGGGTATTCCTGATCTTGAATCTGCCCCATAGTCTCATGTATTCAGAGGCACATTTTTGATAGGCGTTTGGAACATGGTGGCATTATACTCATGGCTTCCATGGTTTGAACAGTTCTCCACAACATCCTTCTGCTGTGCCATTTCTGACTTGAAGCCAATCAATTATGTATCCAATCCTCTGAAAACCATTAGGCAAAGCTGAATCTCAATTCTTTTAAGTTGTGAGTGTCTAGTATTTTGTCCCAGCAAGGGGAAAGAGACTTATACATGCACACATATATTTCAAAATAAATAAAGCCACTTTCTCAATATGAGAAACTATGAAGATATGAATGCAGAAGCACTAATACATTATCAGAAGTCTTGGCATTTGTAACAGCTTCAGCTCAATATCAGAAAAATGCAGAAGACATGACATTCATGGATCCTCAGTGACTTCATGTCTGTCAAATGTGAGAACATCAACATATGAAAAGATTTTTACACAGTTCAGAAACACTGAGAATATACTTCTCCTCTCAGCATTCACAGCATAACGGTAACAATCTTCCCCTGGAACTCATCACCTTTACCATCACGGCAAACCATTACATTACACTGATATGCTCCCTTCCATAAAGTCCAAGCACTAAGCATATGTGTCATATCAAATTCATTTCTACCTCCCCATATCCAAAGCAGAGCTTCCCTGTTAAAGTTGACTGGCCACAAATGAGTTATGCCTATGCCAGAAGTACTACTCCTTGTATCGTGTTTGAGTGTGTATGTCTTTCCGAATAGCACATTTTGACATCTGCGCTCCTGGGGCTAGTTTTTAAAGATAGCCAAGGTTCCAGCCAAGACCATAACCTTGATACATTTACTGTGATACAATTTTACTTCCCAATCTGGCCCATATGTACCATGAAGCAACATCAGTTTGCTTTATCAGAGAAGACAGTGTCACATCACTAGCAACAAATCCTATGGCTAAGAACCATCCAAAATTATCTGAACTAGGTAATCTTAAAATTGTCACCCAGCCACACTTTGCCTTTCTTGTGAAAACGTCAAAAAGGTCATGTCTTAAGCTTCTCCTTTGTGTCCATCTTCTGTGTCCCAAACACCCTAATATCTTTCCCATATGGTAGGATGTGCTACAACTTTTGTCTCTGGAACTGTGAATAAACTTTCTTTTCCTGAGCCTTTCCTTAACTTCTGTGGTAGCTGTGCCTACCTGACTGCTACACAATAGAACATAAAATATTTTTCCTCCTCTACCCTGGATAGGGAGGACAGATCTAGAACTACCAGAACATAGAGGCTGACTTCCTCCACCAAGAAAGGGCCTTATCCAATGACAAGACATTATCTGAGGGCTATCGTATGAAAAAAGAAGTTATGTCATTCTGGCTAAAACATCACATGTAGTATGGCATTCTGTGTTTAAGATGCCAACAGTAAGGCCACACATGCTAGGAGGTTTGCACCTAAAACTAATCTGGACTTCCAGTGACTGGTTAGGTTTATGACCAACGTTTGCTCTTAAACTAGGATTATGACTACAGAGACTTTAACCCTGAGCCTTTTCATGCAAGAATCTGACCCTTAATATATTCTGATAATCTGTATAAACAGCAGGTTAGAGCTCAACAACAATTTAAATTTGTAGTGGGGGAATAGAAAGAGAGACAAAGAAACTTAGGCAGAGATTTAGTTCTCATGAGGAAACTGGTGAGTCATAGTGTTTGATTCATTAAATGGTGGATGTGTGTGTGTGTGTGTGTGTGTGTGTGTGTGTGTGTGTGTGTAAATTCCTGTGTAATATTTCCTCTGTTCAAAGAAAACAAAGTAAAATGCAGGACAGAGAAGTTCTCAAGTTTATATGATTTTATATTGATATAGTGCTGTCTGCAAATATTGTAATATTTTTATTATGTTGTATTGAACTTGCTGATATGACACAACTGTTTGTTCAAGGGAGCTGGTACATACATTTAATATCTTCATTCAAATCTCATTACTTTCTTCTTCCCAACCCTACACTCTCCTTTACCATCTCCAGAAGCCTATATCCTGACTTCTTGCCAAATCTTCGTTTGTTTACATACTTACTTATTAGGGTTTTCATATAAAAGAAAACATAAGATATTTAATTTACTGAAGCTGGCTAATTTTATTCATCGTGATGCTCTCTATCTAATTCCATCTATTTTCCTATAAGCAATGATTTAATTCTTTATTATTAATACTCTGTTGTGTATATATGCCATGTTATCTTTACCTGTTTATCTGACAATGGTATCCTGGCTGTTTCCAGATCTTAGTTACTATGAATTGTGCTCTTATAAATAAGGGTATTCATGAGTCACAGTAGTCTGCAGTCCCTCATTCTTTCAGAAATATACTCAGGAATGAGATACTTAGTCAGATTCTACATTTGGTCTTTTAGGAATCTCCATACTGATTTCCATGGTGGTTGTGCTAGTTTATAACACTAGCAAAAATACAGCAGGACCCCTTTTTCCCTCACAACACTTTTGGCCAGTATTCATTGTTTTTAGCATTCTTGATGATAGCTGACTATTCTGACAGAGGTGAGATGGATTTCCATGGAATTTTAATTTGTATTTCTCTAATGGTAAGATATGTATGTTTAATAGTTTTTCATATATTATTTGCCCATTTGAATTTCTTCTATTAAGAAATACATATTCAGTTCATTTGTCCATTTTTATTTGTTTCTTCTTTAGGATAGGGATTGTTTTCTTGTTACTTATACATGCTAAATATTAATCTTATCAGTAGAGCTGGAAAAGATTTTTCTTCCATTCAGTGAGGTTCTTTTTCACTCTCTTATTTTATTTGCTATAAAGAAGCTCCTAAACATGATATAGTCCCATTTGTTGATTCTTTCTTATTTTTTGTGCTTTTGGAGTACTGTTCAGGACCTGTGCTTATGGGTTCAGGTGTTTTCTTATGTTGTCTTACAAAAGTTTCAAGGTTTTTGGTTTTCTATCTAGGTCTTTGATCCATTTTGGTTGGATTTTAGTACAAGGTGAGAGGTAGGGGTTTACAGATTGATTTTCTGCATGTAGATGCAAGGATGATTCAACATAAGTAAATAAATAAATGTAGTGCTAAAATAATTAGAAACAAAGATTAAAACCACATGGCGACCTCAATAGATGATAAAGAGCATTTCAGCATCCCTTCATGATTAAAAAAACCCTGATAAAATACATACAGAAAGACCTTACCTCAAATTGATAAAAGATATATGACAAACCTATCACCGATATCTTATTAATTGTGGGAAAAAATAAAAGAAGTATCTTTAAAGTCAGGAAAGAGATAAAGGTGACCACTGTTATTGATGCTGTTAAAAGTAGTATTTGAAACTGTAGGCAAAGCACTTAGAAAATGAAGAGAAACAAAAGGCGTATAAATAGAAAAGGAAACAGTTTAATCATCCTGTTTGCAGATAAGAGTATATATGGCTCCTTACTCAAAAAGCCACAACAAATTTAAAAATCCAGAGATTCAACCTGTCAAAGTTAGAAAAATTCTAAATGAAAATCATGCAACTCTGAAGGAAGAAATGAAAAAGAATGTTAGAAAATGAAATGACATTCCTTGTTCTTAGTATGGCAGAGTTAATATGGAGAAAATGTTGATATTAACAAAGATGATCAACGATTTAATGAGATTTCCACTAAAATACCAACAACATTCTTCAGAGAAGTTTAAAAGGCAATCACTAACATCAAGCTATACTATATATAAAGCCATAGTAATAAAAACATAGCACTGACACAAAACAGAAGTCAGAAACAGTGGAACACTAGACACTAAACAAACTCACATACTTATGTGATTTTTGACAAAGGAGCAAAAAATATGTGCTACAGAAAGACAGTGTCTTTAACAAATATTGCTGAAAAGCACTATAATTTTATTGTGTACCTTAAGTCAACTAAACAAATAAACAACACTGAAACCCAACAACAAAGCACTCTGTGATATCAAATTTTGAACTTCATAGTTACAATGTATTTTTAATGTGTCATATGAGTATTATCTGTGAGTATCCTAAACATGGTCTCAGAAAATACAGTTCCTAATGAAGGAACTATGAAAAAGAAACTGGAAGATAAAAATAAAATGAGGTGAATGCACATTTAATGGCTTGTATATTTAAATATTTAGAGTTTTAATAAAAATCAGCAATAGGCATATTCCTTATCTCACTGGAGAAAAATCTAAGAGTCTATTAAATAAAAAATCACAAGCCTGATATTTTACCCTAAAATGTACAAAGTTATTTCATAAACAGTAAATACCTTACTCCTGGAATGGATATAATAAAATAATGCTGCAGTAAGCTAAAATATAAAGCTGATACAGATCATTTCTTTCAATTGCGAATAAAATATTTTGCACGTGCTCTTACAGTTACACACTGATATGTTAATCAAACCCTGCAAAGCTTGCTAATTTAAAACTCTCATGTATACTGCTCACAATTCCATGGGATGTTTGTTATATATGTGGTGTGTATGTATGTATATATATGTGTGTGTACACACATACATATATACATATATACATATATGTGTGTATATGTGTGTATATATGTGTATGTATATATGTACACATTAAATATAATATATATGTAATATATACACATAATATGTAATGTATATGTATTATATTATATGTATATATATTACATATTATTTTATATATATTACAGTTACACAGTGTTTGGAGCTAAAATCATCCAAGGCTTTGACTGACCCATGCCCTAAATAGCATCATAGCTTCTTTAGTACATGCCTTTTACCTTAGATAGGACCACAAAGAAAGCTAGCCAGGTCTCTATGTGCCCTCTCCACGTGGTGAAATACTTTAAAACATAGTGAGCTCAGAGGCACCAAACTTATACATAGTAGTTGATTTCCACATAAGGTAATATACAGAAATCAAAGCATCAGATCACAAAGCATCAATTCAACCATTTCCCACTTTTTGCATAAAATTAACTCAGACCCACTGCAGGAAGGAATAAACAAAGGTATAAATACTGGGTAGCAAGGTTGATTAAGGAATCTACTATACATAGTTATATTTAATTTTTCCAAATATACTTCAGCAGAGAGTGGTCAAAATGTAAAAATATATCCTCCCCATAATTATTTGAAAAGGTATAAACAAGAAGAAAAACTTCAGTTAGGTAATCCTCTATACTGTCAGGCACAAAGTTAAACATCAAGACTATTTTTTTTTATTAATCTTTATTGGTACATTACATATACGCATCATGATTGCACTCTATAATGGGGATTTGTACCAGTATAAGACACAACTTAATTCTCATTTTTTCCCATAGCCTTACCCACCCTACCGAAAAATGATGAGATTGTAGGGAAATATGATGAGATTGTAACAAAAAAGTAAGGAAACAAATTTTATGTGTATGGGAAGACTGTATATTTTTGAGAAAATCTCATATTACACCAAGAATACACTAGCTATTTCTATTTGTCCAACCCCTGGCTTCTGGTCAAACTGGAGCAATTTTGCACCATGATGTATACAACAGAATGGATGAAGTGGTCATATAAGATAACAACAGTGTAAGAGGGAGGAGAATGAAATGATGTGACTTGCAGTTAAACAACACGAATTGGCAGGTATATCCTGCTGAAGGATGAGGTGTAGCAGCACATGTTCTTATGTTTGTTGATCTCCTTTGCGATTATTTTTAGCTTACTATAAACTTAACTATTTCTTAAAAATTATCCTGATCCTTCAAAAACCTTAGTTACACATTAATTTGATGCTATAAGCATCCAGTTTTAAAACGAATAACTTTGGAATCATGTATATAGTTTTCTCAGCAGCTAAAAAATTTGCTAAATTTCCCAAGATATTTTAAGGTCAGGACAAGGTCTAATCCACAGTATATAGATGATCAAAAACTAGTAGGCATAAAAGCACACAAGGCACATGTGCATACACAATGTGATTTCCTTGTAAGAAAAACTTTCTAGACCATTATCCATAGTTGAGAAAATAATGTGAAAATTTTATACTCCAAAAATTGTTTGCATAATGTATAATCCTATAGAATAGTACAAGGTTTTCTCTACAGTACTTGTACTCAGAAAACATAACAAGAATATTCTGTTATGCAATCCATCTGTCCATTTATGCTTTAGTAAAATCCTTACAGTCTTTGTACTATCATACTAATTAATGGCATTATCTAAAATAAACAAGGATTATCTCACAGATTAAAAGATCCTCATACATATGCAGTGCATGGGTCTATTATTATAATCTAATACTTCACATTCTGAAAGTATCAGTTCAGTAATGACATTTTAAATTGACTTTCTAACCCATGTTAGATGAACAAATTCATGATGTCTTTTTAATTTCCATTTTCAATCTCTATTGTTTGCCACTCTTCCCAGGGTCTATCTCTTCTCATCATGATGCAGTATATTCCTCCTACATCTCTAAATTTCATATCATACTAGCTAAATTTTTCATTTTTTATTATTACTATTACACAGCATGAATCTCACATCTACTTAGCCTTCGCCTGTCTCCAAAATAAGGGTGAGTGTGAGGTAAAGAACTACAAGAAAGTGAAGAACCAAAATGGAAAACAATTCAGAGTGGAGTAAGATATCACTGTACAACAATTTAAAGAAGTTAGTGAGTACGTGAAGATTTGTTGAGGACCTGCATAAAACAAAATTTAGATTTATGAAAATTAAGACAGGTAGAGTAACAATGCCTAGATCTATCCAATCTCTAAATCAAGATTTTTCTGAACAATATAATGAAGTTCTTCATTCTAAGACAGTTCTATATGTTTGTTTTGTTAACTAAAATCCACTCCTTTAAATCCTTTTAATTCATGAGATCACCTCATAAATTACCTAAATATAGTTTATAAAAGTTAGCATCTGCTTAAATGAAACACTGTAATGCCATATTAGCTCTCAACTAGTGCACCTGCACTAAAATACCAAAGTTAGCAGTTTAGAATTAACTGAAATAGATGAGTTTTCTCCTTGAATAAAAAATCCTCTAGGCCTAGCATTTGAAATCTTTGTTTTGTTTTTGTTGTTGTTGTTGTTGTTTCTGGTTTTTTTTTTTAAGGTTTTTCGAGACAGGGTCTCGCTTTGTGGTTCAGGCTGGCCCTGAGCTCAGACTCAAACTCACATCACAGCAATCCTCCTCCTCTGCCTCCCGAGTGCTGGGATTACAGACGTGAGCCACCACGCCCAGCACTGTGGTATATGGTACTGGTTGCTGCTGGGCGTGAGTCTCCACACCCAGTATGGTATGTGGTTAACCGGGGATTGAACCCGGGCCCTTGCGCTTGCAAGACAGGCGCCGGAACCACTGAGCTAAATCCCCGGCCCCCTAGCATTTGAAATCTTTGCTATCAGGATTCTTCTGTCTTCCATGATATCTCTCATTCCCATTCATCACATCCCACACTATATGAATCCAATAAATTGCTGATAAGATGAAGGAATAAAGTAACTGTATACAGCTTATAAGATTTTTTATTCTATGTTTAAGCCTCCTCTATCTGATTAGTGATAGAAGGCATAGAAAACATTTTAGAAAACACAAATTGAGAAAAATCAGAAAATGGCATGTATACTAATTTGCTTTTTGCTATTATCAGTTAAAAGAAGCTGAACCTAAGAGGACATCTCATTTGAACACCTATAATTTTAATCTACCTTAATTTTTATTCTTATTCTTTCTAAATTTTTGACATTACTTTGATCCCTACTCTCCTGTACAGATTAGGAAAAGAGAGTTCTAGTACTCATTTTGCTTCCTCTTATCTTACCTAGAATAAATATATCTAATCAGACTTTGGTGTATCCATTGAATATATAGTACTTTATTTTCAAACAATTTAAAATACTATTATTTCTTTCCATAAATTAAAAATATATGACTGTCCACTTATACCAAAATATATGCAAAATGTTAACTGCTAAAATTAAGCACTGAACACTTGATTCCAGTAATGTGTAAGACTGTATACTCAAAAGGACTATTTTTCTAAAAATAAACAATTAGAACCCAAGAAGACTGAAAGCAAGACAGACAACATGAGCTATAAACAGTAAGCATATGCAGGGATGTGCTATGAGGACAGTCAATGACAAAATCAGAACTGCAATCCCGAGAGCTAACTTCATGCCACCCATAAAGTGTAGATACACAAACTTAGAAGTATTTATAGAAATGAAAGGTATTCAAATGCATATAGGACACAAAGAGCTATCAATAACTATCAGTATTTTAAAAATCAAATACAGCATTTATTTAAAAAATGTATACATAAAGAAACAAAAGATGGTAAAGTTTCAAAATATATAAACAGAATTCAAAAATAAGAAATTTCTGAGTCTGAAGTATAAGGAAACAAGTATATTAAAAATCTGAGACAGAGCCTAAGAAAGATGGAAAATAGATTCAGAAATATAGTATACATCTATATGCATTCTTAAAAAGAATGAATATTTTTAAATAGAGAAGAGGCAGTATATACTGCAATGAAGAGTAGGAATGGTAAGAAATGACAAATGAAATGCTGCTAAATACAGGATGTTTGACATATTTCAAGAGATGTGATAAAAAAAATACTTATTATAGTAAAGCTAGTGACAAAAAAGACAGATAATGATATTATGAAACTATCCAGGAAAATATAATCTATATAAATTTCAATATGTATTGTGTTAAGTAAACTTTATTTATGAGATAACAATAATAGTATGTTATGTTGAAAATCAGAACTAAATAAGATAAATGTATGTAAGTAGCATTTTGATCAGTAAAGTACTTGAAAACTTACTATTATTTAATTAATCATAATTCATTCATTGTCAGACTGTATTACACATAGATGCTAAACTTTAAGAAAAATACTAAATGAGAGAAAAATTAAGATAAAAAAGCAATGCCTTATAAAGCAAAGAAAGAGAAAAAAGTATAAATGGGCAAGATAAACACAAAACACAGATATGGCACATATAAGTCCAAATAATCACAAGTAAAGTGCATCTAAATAAATGTAAGTGGACAAAATTACCAGATGAATTAAAAAGACTTCCAGTGATATACTGTTAGAGATAACAACTCATAACAGAGAAATGCTGAAATATAGGAGTGGAAAATGTGTAAAGCAAAAATTACTGAAAAAAATTAAGTAAGTGAGATAAACCACATCACAAAACATTTTAATTAAAAACAGAGCCAGTTAAAGTAGTAAGGAATAATATAGAGAGAAAAAATGAATCTTGGGAGCAGACTCTTAAAGAGTTATTTTTCCCTTTTAAAACAAAGATTAAGAGGAATATTTGTATTTTTAATCTAATAATTCACATTCCTTCATATCACTGGAGTGAAATTATCAAAGATATGAATAAGGCTTAATGTGCAAGCACTGGCCTCACTGAATTATCCAAAAGAGCAAAACAATGAAAACAACTAAAGTGAGAAGATACCATAGGCATATAAAATGCATTACAAAATATCTAAATAATGCAGCATTATAAGAACAATTAATCTAGTGTTTCTGAAACTATTAATACAATGGAAAGGGCTGCTATTATGTTAAGTGAAAAAGTAATGATACAAAACTATGAAAAGGTAATTATACCAATTATATAAAATGATTTAAAATATGCAATATTACTATTTTTACTTGAAGGAGTATATGAAATGTTATTCTTATTTCATTTACTCAAATAATATTTTGTGAATAAAAGTTAAAAGGGAACTAAAATTGGTTACTACAAAATTCTAAATGTTCATCTGATTTATATACTAAGTTCAAATGCACCAACCATGGTAGCATCAAATATGTAAAAGCTGATGAAATTTTAGAAAAATACTTATTCAATTTATTCAAGGTTAATACTGACCAAAAAATACACAGATTCACAGATGAGAATTACACCCAAATCAAACTGCATTGAATACAGTAAGTGCCTGACTTATGAGTTCCATTCCAAGACAATGTTAAATGTTAGACTTATTTGTGAGTCTGACAAAATGAGTCTTCTACACCTCTGTCACAAATATACAATATAAAGCATAAAAAAATAAGTGAGAGGTCTGTTTCTATCTATGAAAGTTTGCAATGCAGAGATTTACTGTAATAATCAATGCTGGCAAGGCTGTGAGGATAAAAGAACCCTTCTCCATTTTTGGCAGGCCTATAAACTGTTACAACCATTATGGAAATCAGTGTAGTGATTCCTCAAATAACTAAAAGTAGAAACACCATTTGACCCAACTAATTCCTTTCTAAATGTATTCCCCAAGGAGTTAAGGACATCATATTGCTCTGATATACACATACCCATGTTCATAACAGCACAATTCATAATAGTTAAATCTTGGAAGCAGCCCATGTTTTCACAAAACCAGTGAATGGATAAATATGTGGTATTTACACACAATGGAGTACTGCTCTGCCATAAAGAGGAGTAAACTTGAATCAATTGTAGAAAAATACATATAGCTTGAGATCATACATTAAGTGAAATAAATCAGACACAAGCTTAAATATTGCATGATTTGTTTCATATGAGAAACTAAAGTATAAATGAAGAGGAAAGTAAAATATAGACAATGGGTAGTTGGGAAAGGGAGCTCTCTCATGGGAAGGATACCAAGAGATGGAGAGTGGGAAGGGAAAGTGGATGAAAAGAATTAAGTTGTATTAAGTCCACATACAAACTTCATGCAAGGATGCAAACATTACCTATTGAAAATATTTATTTATAAAAAAGTAAATTAGGATAAAGGTCAAACTCTTAAAGCAAAGAAGCCCAAAAAAAGAAGTACACTGAAAAAAATAGAAAAGAATCCCTTTTATAAGTAACTCTCCTAAGATGAGTGGTCAATATTAATGTTCACACAGAGCACAATACATCAAGATTCCTTCCTTTTTATACATTCTCTATGCAGGAAACATGTGTTTCATACACATAGAGGGAAACTGAGTTTCAAGCAATTACACTGATGTTTCTTTCAGGATTTGACCATGATAGTGGCACTGTATGTGTGGATGTCACATAATAAGCAATCTCAGTCTCTCGGTGGTACAGAACAAGAAGCATTTATGTAGCCTGTGCATTTGCAGACGTCACCTGAACCGGCCACTTATAACAGCACTGATCTTACATGTCACTTAGTAGCTGACACACTCTCTTCACATGTCTACAGTAGAGGAGCAAGAGAGCAAATCTAAATATTCAAGTACATATCAACACTTTGTTATGCTTAACAAAGCATTGCTTAATTTATTACTGACCAAATAAATGATACAAAAAATTCTGTATCAGATAAGGCTATGGGAAAAAATGAGAATTAAGTTGTGTCTTATACTGGTACAAATCCCCATTATGGAGTGCAATCATGATGTGTATATTTAATGTACCAATAAAGATTTTTAAAAAATTCTGTATCAGAGACCAGAGAATTAATGTCTTTTCTTGAAATTTTTTTTTTTTAAAAATCAGAAAGATTTCTGAAAAGTAATTCCACACCACACACCAACTAAGTGAATATGCTATTGGTATAATCTAATTATGATTACAACTGAATGTGAAGGAAGATGAGAAATACCAATGTCTAGTTATATGTACAGTTCCATCATAAAAAACATAGGAAAAAAGAAAATATATTTCAGTAAAAAGCTACCACAGAAAGTCTCAAGAAATTTTAATAATCAGTATTATATAGACCATATGCTCTATGATTTTTCAAAATAGAAGTTTAATTTATGATAATCAAATAAAAGATAATTTGAAGCCTATTCATATGCACATTTTAAATACCTCTAAATGAATAAGGATAAAATGTAAGTCATAATCAAAATATTAAAATATTTTAAATTACAAAAAAAGTTAAATGTTTGATATCAACATACGTAGGATGTAGCAAAGAGTATTGAGAGGGAAATTTATAATACTACTTAGTTTTGTACAAAGGTCAAAAATAAATTAGGTACATAACCAATATAAAAAGTTAGAAAAAGAAATAAATTTGAAGACCATAGAAAGAAGGAAAAAAATAACAAAGCAGCAAAGTAATGAAGAAAACTAAGAATAACAAGTATAGAACTCAAAAGCTGTATTTTTAAAATACGAATAATTGTTACATGTCTTCAGAAAGACAGATGAAAAAATGAGGAAGACCTATTGAAAAGGATGCAGAACAACAGAATTCAAAACTTTAAAAAGAATAAAATTATGAGTCCATTAGAAATTCAAAAGGTAAAAATCTGATAAATAACTTAAATTGATAAATTTAAAATCAGACAAAATGGGTGTACAACTCACAAAAACTGATTTTTATAACTCACAAAAATTGATTTAAGAACAATTTCTATGGTTTTATTATATTATAAAGAAATTAGAATCCATATTATGAAATATATCCATCAATACATAATAGTTCCAGTTAGTTTTACAGAAGACTTTTGCTATACTTTTTAAGGATAAATTTTCAATAAGATAAAAAACTCTTTCCAAAAGCAGAAAGGAAATGTTCCCTAATATGTATAATTATACAAAAATCATAAAACAGAAAAAAGACCAGTTTTAATCATAAAAATGGTATATTAATATAAATAGTAACATAGTGATGCATTAATCAAATAATATAT
>PVIR01017784.1:0-26652 GCA_004026965.1 Petromus typicus | reverse complement strand
AAACTTCACCATTTCATGCCTCAGTGGCCTGGCAAATTACTATATGTCCTGCACTTCCGGGCTGCTTGGGGTGTTGAGAGCCCTGAATGTTAAAGTGGAGGATGCTGGGTCCACATGCAAAAGCTGTGTTTGGGGTAGGAGCTCTGGATTTCATACCTCATGTTGCTCCAGACAAAACCAAAGCTTGACACTCAGAGAAGAGATCGGGCAAAAGAGTGAAGCCTAGGAAGGGACGAGGGTGCAGCACAAGCACCCCAGCTTAGTACAGCCACGCCTGCTCTGTGCACCTGTTAAAGCAGGGCGCTCTTACGTGTGTCAAGGGGAAAGTGGCACAGTGCCGTGCAGCACCATGTACCTCCGGTGTGTTTGTCACCTCTTAAAATCAGGTTCAGTAATGGGCGCAGTGGCCACAACAGATTCACAACAGCGTTACAGGAATCAGCATGATGAAAGAATTCAGTGGCGACATACAAGTGGCCATGTAGAAGTGTCGAGTTTACTCGCTGGGTATGGTGGTGCACGGTTGTAATTCCCACATTTGGGAGGCTGAGGCAGGAGGTGCACCATGACTTCAAGCCCACCCGGGGCTACATAGTGAGTTTAAGGCCAGCCCGGACTATATGGCAAGACCTCAGAAAGAAAGAGAGAGAGAGAGAGAGAGAGAGAGGGAAGAGAGAAAGAGGGACGGAGAGAAGGAAAGAAGAAAGAGAACAAGGAAAGAAAAGGAAGGAAGAAAGAAGGAAGGAAGAAAAGAAAAAAAGATTTTGAAAAAGGTAAAACAACATTTTTAAAATTTGTTTTGAGACATTGTCTCACTGTGTAGTTCAGACTGCCTATGAATTCATTATATAGCCCAGGCTGGCTTTGAACTCATGATGATCCTTTTACCTCAGCCTCCTGAGGCTGCATCATCACCCTAAGCTGGTAGAAGGTAGATTCTTCTTCTTTTTGTTCAATTCCAGGACCTTGCCCTTGTGAGGCAGGTGGTATGACACTGAACTAAAAATCCCCAGACCAGTAGATTCTTTATCTAAATCAGGTCCTAGCCCCAGGTAGGAGAATCTTTAAAGAATCAGGCCTTTCCTGATTTCACTCCACTATAAGCTATGCTATATATATGTTCTAGAAGTCGAGGCCATGTGTCTTTGGGTCCAAGACATAATAGATGGTTATAGATGTGGTATACATTGTAGTCTTTGTTTCTTCACTTTCTCTGACACAGCAGGCTGTTTTGGATCTTCCCCTGGCCCTCGGGCCTACAGATGTCTGCCTGTCTGACAGAAGCAGTGAGAATAGTGTCTTATGATATCTGATATAGCTGGAACACCCTGACCAGATCTGATTTCCATTATTTAAAAAAAATTTTTTTTTTTGAGAGAGGGTCTCACTTTTGTAGTTCAGGCTGGCCCTGAGCTCAGCCTCAAGCTCACATCACAGCAATCCTCCTGCCTCTGCCTCCCGAGTGCTGGGATGACAGGCGTGAGCCACCACACCCGGCATTGTGGTATGTGGTACTGGTTGCTGCTGGGCGTGAGTCTCCACACCCAGTATGGTATGTGGTTACTGGGGATGGAACCCAGGCCCTTGCACTTGCAAGACAGGCACCAGAACCACTGAGCTAAATCCCCAGCCCTAAAAATGTATTTTAAATTCTGTTTATTTGTTTTCACATTTCTAGGGTTCTTTTTGTTCTGCAGATCAACCCAGGGTTTAGGCATATGAGTCAGGTGCTCTACCACTGAGTTGCACCCCCAGCCCAGACACTGTTAATGCTAGATTTATTGCTTATAATTGCAGGAAATCCTAAATTTCAGTTAGGGATTAGTGAGAAGTAAGTATTGTTCTCCGCTTCCCTGTCTCATCTACCGTAGGACCCAGGTCCAGAAGTCCTGGTTTGGGGTGTAGCTTACCAGCAGGTCTCCCTGTGCCCAGTCAGATCTGTCTCCTTCAGGGTCTAGTCAGGAAGCACAGGTCAGATCTACCTGTTCTCTCCTTGAATACCCACCCTTGCTAGTACCCTCAGGATGAAGTCTCTTCCTGCAAGATAGATCTCTCCCCACATGTTTATTTTTGTTCTCTTTCTCAACTAAACAGAACTCTGGTCAAACATGGTGCTCTCTGCCTTCCTGCTTCCTGCTTTTTTCTACCTGTAATCCTCTACTTGGCCACTACCTTTTCTGTTGAGTGAACTCCTTGGTTACGACCTCCGGCAGAAATCTGACTTCACATCTTCTGGCTCGCAGGCTGCCGTGGCTTTCATCACAAAGGGGAAGACAGACAAACATGCAATTATAACTGTGAGAAGAACTTTGTGAGCCTTTTTATCTCTGGGGTTTTCACAGCACCTGGGACAGTCTGGCTGCTTTGTGTCTGCGTGTCATGCAGCTCTGGAGGCCTTCACTGTCCAAGTCCTGACTGCTGCCCCAGCCTGACGGTGTTTTGTTGGTGAATAAACAGATGAATGAGTAGCCTCAGCTGGAAGAGGAAGCAGGGAATGAACCTAGACAGGAGTCACGCTGGGATTACGCATGTGTCCTTTGTAAGATGAGCTGATTTTAACTTTACTTTGTCTGTGTACAGTATCGCTTGTACTCTAGGAGCAGTGGGTGCGTTGGAAACTTTTCTGATTGTAAAGCTATTACAACTTTGGGGTACATGTCAGTCTGTTGTCTGCTTTTACACCCCAGTATCGAGGATTGAACTCAGGGGCCCTCTTTTGCTGGGCTACTTTCTACCAGCTCTTTTGATTTTGGGTCTTACTAGAGATGTAGCTCAGGCTGGTGCCAGAGTTACCATCCTCCTGCATCAGCCTCCTGAACAGATGGGATTACGAGCATGTGCCATGGTGCCTTGCTGAACTATTTATTAGACTGGGGTTGGCAAACTCTAGCCTTTGAGCCAAATTAAGTGTATTATCTGTTCTTCTGTGGTCTACGAACTAAAAATGATGTCTATATCTCTAAATCATTGGAGAAAAAAGTCATATTACTAAATAAATATTTACTATATTACTTTTTTTCAGTACTGGGTGTTGAACCTAAGGGATTAGTGAGTTTAATAACTGAACTATATTATATCTCCAGCCCTTTTTATTATTTTTTTAGCAAAATATTTATTGGTACATTTTAGATATATATGATGTTAACATTCATTATAGGAAGGTTTTTTTTTAAACCAGTACATGCTATATCTTGCTTCTTTTTTCTCCATTTCCTCCTTCCTTTATTTACAAAATCTGTTTTCATTTCTTCTTCAATTTTCTTGCCCCTTCTTTCCTTTTCCCTTCCCCTTCCCTCTTCCCATTCTCATTTGAACATTTTCTTCCCATTTCCCAATATCTGTGATACATTTTAGTCCTTATTTCCACTTTCAGTATCTCACATTAGAGAAACAATGCGGTATTTAATCATATGTGTTCGACTTATTTCACTTAAGAGTATGCTCTCAAAGTCCATCCATTTAGCTATAAATATCTCAAGATCATCCTTCTTTGTGTATTAAAAAAAGACACTACATTTTCTTTTTTTTTTAGGTTTTTGGAGACAGGGTCTCGCTTTGTGGTTCAGGCTGGCCCTGAGCTCAGCCTCAAACTCACATCACAGCAATCCTCCTGCCTCTGCCTCCCGAGTGCTGGGATTACAGGCGTGAGCCACCACACCCGGCATTGTGGTATGTGGTACTGGTTGCTGCTGGGTGTGGGTCTCCACGCCCAGTATTGTTATGTGGTTACCGGGGAATCGAACCCGGGCCCTTGCGCTTGCGAGACAGGCGCCGGAACCACTGAGCTAACTCCCCGGCCCGACACTACATTTTCTTTATCCATTCATTGGTTGACAAACATTTGGGCTGTTTCGAAGATTTAGCTATTACAAGTTGTGCCGCTATAAACATGGGTGTCCATATATAGTTATGACGTGATGCTTTCAAGTCTAACAGGAAAATACCAAGAAGGGAAACATCTGGGTCAGATGGAACCTCCAGTTTTAGTTCTTTAAGGACTTTCTACCCTGATCTCCACAGTGGTTGCACCAGTCTACAATCCCATCAAAAGTGGAGAAGGGCTCTTTTCTCCCCATAGCCCCGCCAGCATTTGTTATTGGTTGATTCTTGATGACAGATATTCTTTCCAGAGAGAAATGAAATCTGAGCATTATTTCATTTGTATCTCTAGAGTGACCAATGATGTTGAATATTTCTCATATGTATAATTGCTGTTTGTACTTCATGTAAGTTTCTATTCACTTCAGGTGCTTATTTTTGGATTGGGTCTTTAAACTTAGGGAGTCTGATGGGGGTGTTACTTATATATTCTAGATAGTAGTCCTTTAAGGAACAGCTGGCAGAAAATTCCTTTTTATTTCTATTTGATTATTCTGAGACAAGACTTCACTGAGTTGCCTCCCTGGGCTTAAACTTGCAGTCCTCTTGCCTCAGGTGTCTAGGTGCTGGCTCTGCAAGTGTGTGCCTCACTTGTATCACCTTTTATGAAAAATGTTTGTTGATTCCTACATTAGTTGTTAAATTCTGTGATGGCATAGTTTGCACAGTTCATGTCTCTTGGGTTAAAGTAAAACTCTGTTGTCTCTGGACCAATTTTTTGTTGTTGTTTTGTTTTTTTCTCAAGATTGGGTCTTGCTATGTTACTCACCTTGGATTTGATCTTACAGTCTCAAGTGATCCTCCAACCTCAGCCTCTCCAAACTGGCTGGGACCATAAACACATACATATGCACTGTGCTGGGTTCTGGTCTCAGTCTGATGACCCCCTACCTCATCATGGGGATATAAGGACCACCAAGCTCGGGCCTCGAATTTGCTAGGCACCTGCTCTACCACTGAGCTACATCCTCAGTCCTATTGATTTAATTTTTTTTTTTTTTTTTTAGTTTAGTTTTTTGAGACAGGGTCTCGCTTTGTAGTTAAGGCTGGCCCTGAGCTCACTATGTAGTCCAGGCAAGCCTTGAACTCATGGAAATCCTCTTGCCTCTGCCTCCTGAGTGCTGGGATTGCAGGTGTGAGCCTCTAGGCCTGGCATTGTGGTGTGTGGTACTGATTGCTAATGGCTGTGAGTCACCATGCCTGACACTGTGGTGTGTGGTATCCTGGATTGAACTCAGGACCTTGCGCTTGCCAAGCAGATGATGGAACCACTGAGCCAAATCCCAGGCCCCCTATTGGTTTAATTTTTATTAATTAAATTCCTTCTTAGATCTACATAATTACTGCCTAGTGAAAGAGTAGTATCTTAATATTGGGAGTGGTTTAGTATTTGTTTGTTTGTCCCTTGTGTGGTGAGGGAAATAGTACTTATCTTACTTTTAATACCAAACCAAATGTGTTAATGGCTCAGGAAAAAAATCACAGTTTCACTGTTAATGATATAGAGCCAAACAGAGTTCCCTAAGCCAGAGCCATTCGGGGAAGACTTAAGTTTCAGAATTGACACTGTGCTTTCAGGTCGCTCAGGAAGGCCAAGGATGGAAGTGGAGGTGGCAAGTCAGTGAAGGAATGGAAGGGCTCGCTTTGCTCAAGCTGGAATTGTGGAGGGCTTGTAGCTCCCGAAGGAGCTAGGCTCTGTACTTCATGCTCTCAGTCTTCAGTTACATGACTTTTCTGAGTTGAGTGAAGAACCAGACGCTTTGAGCAGCCTCATCCTTCCGTATGCACTGGCACCGTTCAACACTTGGACTTTCCTTTGTTTTCAAATTTTTAAATTTTTTTGTGAGATAGAGTCTTGCTTTGTAGTTCAGGTTCAGTGTTGACTTTGCATTTTGACTCATTTCTCATTCAGTTTGGTTTGTGACCAGAATTGTGGAAAGAATTAAGCTCATAAACTGAGGTATATACTACAAAGAGAATCGAAACCTAATGATGCCATTTACTTACATGGTTCTCTCCCTCAGACCCCACTTGTACTCTGTACACATGTAGTCCCAGCACCCTGGGAGGCTGAGACAGGAGGATTCCAGTTGAATGTAAAATATAACAGTTGGGACCGAGGAGTTAGCTCAGTGGTTCCGGCGCCTGTCTTGCAAGCGCAAGGACCCGGTTCGATCCCCAGTAACCACATACCATACTGGGTGTGGAGACTCACGCCCCGCAGCAACCAGTACCCCATACCACAGTGCTGGGCGTGGTGGCTCACGCCTGTAATCCCAGCACTCAGGAGGCAGAGGCAGGAGGATTGCTGTGATGTGAGTTTGAGGCTGAGCTCAGGGCCAGCCTGAACCACAAAGCGAGACCCTGTCTCAGAAAAAAATAAAGAAAGAAAGAAAAAAAAAATAAAATAAAAAATAACAATAAAGGACAGGTGTGTAGATCAGTGTAAACTCCCTGGTTTCAATTTTTTTTAGACAGGGCTCACTTTATAGTTCAGGTGAGCCTCGAACTCAGCAATCCTCCTGCCTCTGCTTCCCAAATGCTGGGATTACAGGCATGAGTCACCATGCCCAGCAACGAGGTATGTGGTACTAATTGCTGGTGGGCATGAGTGACTACGACTGGCATTGTCGTATGTGGTACTGGGGATCAAACTCCAGAATCACTGAGCTAAATCTGTGCTCCAACCTTCCTTTTTCTTAAAACCCTTTGCTGTCCTACTCAGTGACACCTACACTTCCTCCTCTGGTTTCAGTGTGTAGCTCAGGCTGTTCTTGACATCACTGTGATCCTCCTGCCTCAGCCTAGTGCATGCTTTGGTTACAGGCGTGTGCCACCACACCCGGCTCGTTACTTCTTTCCTTGCAGCCCAAGTTCACACATGACACTGAAGACAGTCAGATGTAATGGGAGACTCCTGGATGGCAGGTCTGTGGAGGACAGACGTGGCCAAGCATGCTGTTCAAACTCAAAGCACAGTGAGTTCAAAGGCTGCTGAGTCTGAGCACGCCGGCAGGTGGGGCACATCTTTAGTCTCCCGTTCTCGGGTCCCTGCGGCAGGGCTGTGGGTGGCAGGCTGGCCCAGGCAGGTTAGCAAGACCCTGTCTTAAAAGTAGAAATCAGTAAATGAAGCCTGGAGATGTGGCTCAGTGGCAGAGCAGCCCTGGGTTGGGTGCCCAGGACTGAAAAACTGACGAAACCAAACCAAACAAGCTTCAACAGTGTTCCACCATGTGAAGATGAAGAGATAAGGGCCAACTGGAAGTCTCTGTGGGACACTGAGGCAGGACAGCCCACACCCAGCCCAGCCTAAGCAATAAAAAATTTAAAAGGCAAGGGATCTAGTTCCGTGTGAAGGGCCTGTGTTCATCCCTCAGGAGTCCCTGCCCCAAGAGTGGCCTTGAAGAGAGTAATTGTTCATGTTTTCCAAATATGAGGAATGTATTACCGGTCCCACCTGGATTGAGGAAAAATTATAAAGTTTTAAAGACTTTTTCCCCCGTCTGGTCCTGTAGATTGAACCAGGGCTTTTGTACTGAGCTAGAGCCTCCGGCCTGTATGTATTTTATTTGAGACAGTGTCTAGGAAGTTGCTCTGGCTGGGCTGGAATTTGTGATCCTTTTGCCTCGGCCTCCCTGAGTACTTAGATTATGGACATACACCACCATGCCTGGCTAAAATGGGGTGTGATTCTTAAAGAAATTTTTTTTCTTCCTACATTAGTCAGTCATTGTATTATAATTGTTAAAATGCTTTTCAAAGAGTGATTATTGTATGCCATGGTAATCAGTATCTTATTTGATCCTTATAAAAATCTTTTTGGTAGATCCTATTAGCCCTATTTTACAAAGGAATAAAATAAGAATTACCCCACCTAAAAAAAAAAAAAAACTGGTCTCAGGTAAAATTAAACTGTCCTTTCCTCCTATGAAATGAATCATAAGGAAACTAAGGTCCACTGTTTAAATACACGCCGTTTGGTTCCTAAACGCCAGCAGTGAAATGGAATGGACTCAGCCCAGGCGCCTCGAGTAGTCTTCACTGTCCTCACAGTGACCAGAAATCTGGGCGCTGGTGTCGGCGACTCCAGAGCCCCCTTCCCTCCCGGGAGCTCCAGGGTGCGGGGGCGAGAGCGCGGCAGCCCTTTCTCTGCGACCGCGCCTTCCCGCGCACAGGTGAACGCGGTCCGAAGTGGGTCCTCCCGTGCCCAAGTTCACTTCCAGCCTTGGGAAGTTCACAGTGGTGTCATTTTGTAGCTTCTTTTCTTGTTCTCTTTTTGGCTAAAAGTAGGGTAATCGGTCGTCCCCGGGTGGTCAAACCAGTTTGCTGGGCGCCCGCCCGGCGCTGGAAACCAGTCCAGGGTCGCTGCGCATTGGCCGAGGCGCCGCCGCAGGTGCGCGGGAGGAAGGGGGCGGGAGGCGGGGAGATTTTGTAAATAGAATTGTAGACTGCGCAGGTAGCACCTGTACTCTCTCTAGTTTACATGGAGCCCTGCAGAAGGCGCCCGCAGCAGAGTGCCCTCAACCCCCAGAACACGACTGGGTGGCGTGAGGGCAGGTGGGTAGGGAGGGTGTTGGTTGCTGCTGTTTTTGTCTTTAAAATCTGCCAACTAAAACTTACTCCAACTGCTCCCAGAAAGACTTTCCCCCATAACTGAAGATTGAACCGAAGGCCTTTGCTCCGAGCTACATCCCCAGCTGTTTAATTTTACTTCATTTTGAGACAGGATGTTGCTGAGTCACTAAGTTGCCCTGGCTGGTCCTAGATTTACCATCCTCCTGCCTCAGTGCTCCTACAGTGCATCCGTCCCACACTGGTGGAGTTACAAGCGTGATTACTGCCCCTGGCTGCCAGCCTGATTTTCAGTCACCAGGTTCTAAGTAAGAACTTAGTTCACTTGACAGGAATTCAGAATAATTATTTATTGGCGCAGGAGCAAAGGGAGCTGTTGCGGTCGGAAGTGGAGTGTAGCCTGTTGTCTCAGGGCGGTGGGGGCGGGGCGGCGTGAGATCCGTGCCGGCAACGCCTCTTCTCCGTGCCCTGCGACCTAGCTTTACCTCCCTCAGTACCTACACACGGGCAGAACAGGGCGGGCAACAGTTGGAGCTGGGCGGGAAAGCAGGTTTGTACCAATTTGTTGTGTTTAGTTACAGATTGTTCTGATACATTTTGGCAGGTTAGTATTTTTTAAGTGCTGTGAAATAACTACACCAGAGATCTAATGCTGGAAAATCAACTATATCATTTTATGAAAATTCGTTACCAAGAATTACCTCTAAAAAGCAAGACAAAACAAAACAAAAAAAGAGAGAGGAAAAAAAGTCACCTTTTTTTGGTTTCAAGAAACTAATGGCATACCTATAGTCTTGGCACTCAGTAGGCTGAGGCAGGGAAAATCACTGCGAATTCCTGGCATGGCTACAAGGCAAGGGTACATACTGAGTTTAAGGCTAGCATGAACTGTATTCAAGATCCTTCCAAAAGAAGGAAGGAAAGAGAAAGAAAGAAGAAATTTTTTTGTTTTGTTTTATGAGACAGGGTCTCACTATCCAGTTCAGGCTGGCCTCAAGCTCACCATGTAACCTAGGTTGGTCTGAAACTCATGGCAGCCCTCCTGCCTCAGCCTTCCGAGTGCTGGGGTTGTAGGCATCTGCACCACCACACCTGGCTCTGAGTGACTGTTTAAAAGAGAAAGCAGTGGGATTTATAAGTGAACCAAAAGATTTATGACTGTCCCAGAGTCTAACCAGCTTAGCTGATGAATAGAACACACTGATGAGTTGTATTTTTATAGTTTTTAAAAAAACATTGAAATATAGTTATGCTTTATTTAACAGTGGCTAGTATTTATTATGCACTAATTGGTTTTGAAGGACTCTTGCTAAGGGCTTTTTAAAATCCAGCTGTGTGTGGTGGTGCATGTCTGTAATTTCAGCACTCACCTGAGGCAAGGGGATTGCTGTGAGTTTTAGGCCAGCCTCGGCTACATGGTGTGTTTGAGGCCAGCCTGAACTACATAGCAAGACTCTGTCTCAAAAAATAAAAAATGAATCTATCTGTCTGTCTGTCTGTCTGTCTCAGACAGGTCTCTATGTAGAGCTCAGACTGCCCATGAGCTCACAATGTAGCCCAGGCTGGCTTCGAACTCACAGCAGTCTTCCTATCTCAGACTCCCACGTGCTGGAATTATAGAGGGGTAGCATTGTGCCTGGCTTCTGCTAAGAGCTGTACCTGTAATTCTCACAGTAGGTACTTGGCATAGTCACCTTATAAGTGAAGAAGTTAAAATTGGAATAATTCTCAAAAGCACTGAGTGGGTTATAGAAGTAGTGTTTGGCCCAGATGTGTTAGATGCCAACGCCTATGGTTTAACTAGTGCCCAATCTTACGATATTTGTGATGGTGGAATATTGGAAAAACTTCAATTTAAACAGTCAATAACTCCAAGTTACAGTCTGTTCACATAATATACACAGGCCATGTTTCAAGAGTGCTGAAATGGAAAATGCTGACAGATTGCCGTGAGAAAAAAGCAGGCTACAGTTACACAGCATGACTCAGGTTAGAGTACACATCCGTTTAGTGGTAACATGCGTGCACCAAAAGTGAGGTGCAGTTACAGATGTGAGTTTTCTTCCACGTTTGGGCTTTTCTGAGTGTTTCCACTTTCTACACTGGACAGAGTTCACTTCTCCTGTAACAGTGTTATTTAAGTAAAAGACAGCAGTTGAGTAAGAACACGTGTGCTGTCAGCAGCTGGGTGACAGCTAACACACGTGCTGTGGGAAGGGAGGGTGAGGACGGTGGTGCGCGCCTTGAGCACAGCCGAATCCTGAGACACACTCGTTAGGGCTGCAGCCAGCAATCACACAGACCCCGTAACTTCCCACTACTTCGTGTCACCTTAACAGGCCCAGACTCAGCACAGTCATAGCCCCACTAACGGTCTTCCACCTCCTCTCTCTCTCTTTTCTTTTTTTTGGTTTTGTTTTTTTTAAGACAAGGTCTCACAATGTAGTTCAGGCTGTCCTTAAACTCACTGTGTAGCCCAGGCTGGCTTCAAACTCACTGCAATCCTGCCGCCTCATCCTCCCTCCCAAGTGCTGGGATTGTGCACACCACCACCTCTTCAAAGCAGGCGAGGCACATCCACTAAGCTCTCACAGACAAAGCCCAGAAGATGCCTGTACTTCTCTTCCTCATCTTCAGCCCCTCACACCCAATACTTTAGCAAATCCTGTTGGTTCTACTGTATTTTCAAATATACCTTCTCCTTCTCTCCCTTGCCCTTTTCTCTCTGAGACAGAGTCTTGCTGTGTTGCTGAGTCTGGCCTACAATTCATGATTCTCCTACTTCAGCCTCCTAACTAAGTAACTAAGTAGCTAATTAGCTAAGTAGCTAATGTGTCTTGAATCATTTTCTTCCCTCTTTTTAGTCTCTACTTTGCTTAGACTATTGAAATATTGTCCTGAGGGGTCTCTGCTTTTATTTGTTCATTTTTTTTTTTTTTTGGAGACAGTGTCTTGTGTTGTAGTTCAAGCTGAACTCATTATGTAGCCCAGGCCAGCTTCAAACTCAAAGCAATCCTCCCCTGCCTCAGCCTACTGAGAGCTGGATTACAGGTGTGAGCTACATGCCTGGCACTGTGAAATGTGGTTACCAAGGATTGAACTAGGGACCTTGTGCTTTCCAGGCAGAGGCCAGAACCACTAAGCTAAATCTTCAGCCTCATTTACTTACTTTTTGAGGCAGGGTCTTGGCATACTGCCTAGGCTCAGGTGGAACCCCTGAGTTCCAAGGGGCTGGAGTGATAGGGGTGTGCCGCTGCTCTTGACTTGGCTTTTTTTTTATTCTTGTCTGGTCACTATGTTATCTTCACACACAGACAGGTAGCAGCCCAGTCTCTGAATTTGGATATGAAATTCCAGAAATGCAGTTCTGGTTTTGTTTCAGAATTCCTCTTGTGAATGTAAGACTTATCTACCCGACCTGAATTAGCACAATTACAAGTTAACACTATTAAAAATAAGTGCGAATTCATCTTTCCTAGCACTCAAATAGTTGGGAGTTTAAGAAATAATAATTCAGACCTATTTCCTCAGTTATTCTGCTCACCTTAATAACCTTGGCTAATAATGCCGGAAAAAGAATTGGAAGAAAAGGAAAATTATATTCTTTTCTTAATTCTCATCCATCTGTAAAGAACAAAATAGAAAAGCAGAGTGAAATAAATATGTATTATGGTCTGTGGGTGGCTTACTAAGCTTGTTTCCACTTAAGTTATCTTACCTTATTTTTCCAAGACCTCAATTCAGTAGATTTTTTTTTCCTTTGAAACATCTATGATTTTGACTCATGGAACTAGAAATAGATCAGTACTGCTACATGTTAGTTTCTGTATTAGTTTTCTTCTCAACTACTTAAAATGATATAAGCAAAATATAGTTTTTTTGAGACACGATCTTGATTCGTAGTTCAGGCTGATCTTGAGTTCACTATATAGCTCAGCCTGGCCTTGAAATTGTAGTGTATCTTCCTGCCTCGGCCTTCCTAAGTGCTAGAATTACAGGCATGCAGCACCATGTCCAGCTCATTTGATTTTCCTAAAGTTTAAACATAAAGTTAAATTGTTTTGACAAACCATCCCATGAAGGAAGTTGCATGTGGAAGAAAAATAAAGACTTTCTGATTTTACTATATAACATAAAATAATTTCCCTATTTCTGCTGTTGTTGTTGAGCACAGAACTCCCATTAATTTCATTTGATTCTGGAAATTAAGATTTCCTAAATGATAATTGTTTTTTTGTTTTATTTTTGGAGACAGGGTCTCACTGTGTAGCCCAGGCTGGACTCAAACTCACAGCAATTCTCCTGCTTCAGGCTCCCCAAAACTAGGATTAGTGGTGTTGGCCACCACTCCTGGTTTAAATGATAATTCTTGTTTATTGTGCTTTAGAAATAATCTATTTTAAATTGGCATCTTTTTAATTTTTTTTTTTGGCATTGTTTTCAGTATGAAATCTAGCAATTGTCTGTTGTTTTCTTTACACAGAGCTCTCAATCTTTTCCCTTCTGAGTTGGAAGACTGTGACCTCTGAAATAGAAATCTGTGTAGTCTAGATTGTTTTCATTTAAGGACATTGGAGACTGTTTCCGATAATCTCAGCAAGCAACACTTGTTGATCGTAAAGCAAGAGTTTACTTGATGTTAAACTGAGCCGGGCGGTGAGATATACTTGTATTGTCAGGTACTCAGTAGGCTCAGGGAGCAAATCTTAAGCCTAGGAGACCTTGCTGTCACACAGAACAACATACATACATATAACCACAAAAAGAATTATTATTATATGTCATCAAATTAGTCCAGTACTCCTGGATCTTAGACCCCAGTAGAATTATGTAGAGAACTGTATAAAATACTGATTTTCTGAGCATGGTGGTACATGCCTGTAATTCTAGCACTTGGGAAGCTGAGGCAGAAGGATTGGAAGTTAGGGCCAGCGTGGAGTAAGTGGCTAGCCAATGCCTCAAAAAACAAAAACAAGGACAAAAATCCTGATATCTGTCTGGGTGCAATTCAAGATTGTGATGTAATTGGCTTGGGCACTGCGATTTCTAGAAAGTTCCAGATAATTCTAATGGCTCCAGGCGAACCTTAAACCTTGCTTAAGTTGGCAGTGACAACTTCCAACATGTCCTTTTCTGGGTTCCAGCTCCATGTATGACATGTGTCAATATATTTTCCTAAGTCTTCCCAGTATACTTCGCTTCAAGCATTTGCTTACCACCACCATCACTCCTCACCGAAGGCACTATGATTTGTATCCATAGGGAGATCATTTAAAACATTTGAATTTTACCTTTATTTTCTCAGCATTCTTAGGGGAAGCCTTGAAAGTGTCTAACTACCTGTGGTGAATATGTCAATCATCTCATTATTCTGCTCAATTTAACATCTTTAAAATTTTCTATCCCTGTCTGTCCCTTCCTTCCTCCCTCGCTCCCTCCTCCCCCTTTCTCAATATCTCTGTCTCTCTCTCTCTTTCTTTCTTTCTCCAGCACTGGGGATCAAACCCATGGCAAGTATTTTACTACTAAGCTGTATATGCTCAGCCCTTTATTCTGACTATAAGTAATGTCAACACACCAACACAAAGGATGACTTGTTGGCTGCTGGTGATTTCCATAGGAGATTAGTGATGGTCCATCACTTTATTGCCTGAGGGAGAGTTCAGGCCTACGCCAGGTTACCCTTGTCCACCACACCTCCTTAGCATCATCTCTAAGTTCCAGTGGTAACTTACTTGCTGTTTTCCATGCCTGCTATTTTCTTGTAAAGTTATAATTTAGGCATAGGGCTTTGGTTATGCCAACATGAATTTTCATTCATATAAAATCTTCTCCACAATAGACACACCAGTCTCTGTTCCTTTCTGTAGCTTATTGTGCAAGCACAGATTCAGTGCCATCCCTTGCTGTGCAAGGACAATAAAAATTATACTGACATTTTTAACCAATATAATACTTGCTATTGTCATAGGATGAGAGTTAAATGTAGCTTCCTTAGACATCAGGAGCGTCTGCCTATGAAGAGGGTAGGGTCAGAGTAGGGTGGTGGGATGTTTTTCAATATATGTGAACAGGTAAGAGTCACGTTGGGTTCATTTGTTCTCTGAGGTTAAACAACTACTCAAGGGAGATTTCATATTGGGACACAGACTTCCTGGAATTGTCCTTGCTTCTTCTTTTTTTTTGAGACAGGGTCTTGCTTTTGTAGTTTAGGTTGGCCCTGAGCTCAGCCTTGAACTCACAGCAATCCTCCTGCCTCTGCCTTCCAAGTGCTGGGATTACAGGTGTGAGCCACCACACCCAGCACTGTGGTATGTTGTGGTGATTGCTGGTTGGCATGTGCCACACCTGGCATTGTTGTATGTGGCTACCTGGGATTGAACCTGGGTCCTTGCGCTTGTGAGGCAGGTGCCAGAATCACTGAGCTAAATCCCTAGCACTCTGGGTTAACACGTAAGATTAAGATCTGGGATCCTTCCTCTTGCAAGTCTCTTTAGGAAAAGCTTGGATAGTTACAGCATCATGTGCTGACCTCGGTGCCTAGACTAGACTAGGAGTCCTCAAGGCAGGGACTGGAGTTCTCACTGCTAACCTAAGTGCCTAGTCCAGTGCTTATTATGTAGGAATGCTCAATAAATGTCTTTTGCAATGATTTGAATTAGTAAGTGAACTCCTTCCTGTTTGAAATATTTTTTTGGCACTATTTGGTACCACATTATCAATGGTAAATAACTCAAAAAGGTAGAGTATCCTGACTTACTCTATCACGACAATTTTCTGTGTCTCTTAACTATTTGCAATGCCCATTGTATGGAAGAATTGTAATTGAAAAGCCAAACTTCTTTCTCTCTCTCTCTCTCTCTCTCTGTGATTTTTACATTGTTTCTAAGTTTTCGAAATTATATATAATGCTAAAATAAGCGTGACTTTAGGTGCATGGACCATATCTTTAGGAGTAGAAGCACAGTGTGTTGCTCAGATGCTTCCACACAGTGTCCACGGCCATGATGGTAAATAGTTCCTGTTTGCAAACACTGGGCATTACAAATATTTGTGGTGAGAGAGGTAAAGATGTCATCTGGATTCTGTCTTAATTTACATGTAGTGAAATTGAACTTGTACATGTTTCTCAGCAGAGAGAGTCATGTGGAATATCTGTTAGAAAGTTTTTGTTTTGTTTTTTTAAAAAAATTTAAATTAAACCCAAGTCTTTTAGCAACAAAGAGAAAATCTCCTGGAATAATTTTTTGTGGCCTTGATGAGGCCAAATGTGACCCCTCAACATTCCTTTTTCCTTTGAATGCTTCTGACTAACCACAGGGGTAGAACCCTCTTGAACACACAGGCTCAATTATAGGGACTCTGAATTGTAGCATAGCTGTGACCAGGTTATGAACAAAGTAAAGTCATAGAATCTGGAAGAGTAACCCAAGACAAGATCATCTGTTTTCCTCATGGCTTGGCTTTCTATTGGTATATATATAAGCAACCCAGAATTCAGTGACTTAAATCTAGAAGTATTTATTTAGTTTTGTTGAGATAGTGACTCACGACGTAGCCCAGGCTGTCGTCGAACTTAGGATCCTCCTGCCTCAGCCTCCTGAACACTGGGATTCCAGGGATACACCACAACACCTGGCTCAGAAATATCTATTATTTCTCACCATTTCTGTGTGGTCATGGGAGTCATATGCCATTCTGCACTACGTGGTGCTGCCTTGAGGCTTAGCTGGGCTGGATTAGGCAAGTTGTACTCATTCCCTGGGCAGGGTGTTGGTGCTGGTTGTTGGCTTCTGGTCAGGAATTTGGCCAGAGAGGCTGATGGAAGGGTCTTGGTTCAGACTAGAAGAGAATATTCCAAGCATGCTGTCCATATGAGAGAATTAACTTTTCTCCTACTTGAAGTAGTAGCAAGCAGTTCAGTTCAAAGTTCAAATCCCAGATGAGGGCTAGAAAAATAATGTCCTGTTCTGTCTCTTTGGAGTTCACCCCTGGTGTCTCATTTCCTTTGTGAACTCTCATCTCTGTCCTGATGACAGAAAGAGGAAGCTACCACTTCAAGAGAATGGATTGTGGGCCTAGCAATTCAGAAGCGAAGCAACACCAGCAGTTATTCCAGAGATATGGATTTATACAAGTTGCAGTTGTGGCTGTTTGGGGTGGTTCAGTGCGAGAGCACTTGCTTAGCATGCCTGAGGCCTTGGGTTCTATCTTTCATACCCTAAAAAGAAAAAAAAAAAAGATTGTAGTATTGGAGTGGCATAGTGGTTGTACATTTCACTGCCATCTAAGGGTACTGTTTTACTCGTAAGTGAACACCACGCAGGAACAACTTGTTTACATATTATTTAAGAACAAAGTAGGGACGGGAAAATAGACACAGCATTTGGGTGTGGTGGCACACATTTGTCTTCTCACCACTCAGGAAGCTGAGTCAGGAAGATCTCAAGGCAAGAGTTTAAAGCCAGCCTGCACTACATAGGAGGATCCTAAAAAACAAAACCAAACTTCCAGATAACCCCCAAACAAAATGAATAACCCAACCCACACACAAAGACTGAGAGAAAAATCAACACAGTCTAATTCCATACAAAATATTTTAAAAAATATATTTAAATATATTTTTTAAATGCCTGAAAAGACATGTTTTGCCACTGTGTCACTCACCTGTTATCCTGGCTACCTAAGGCAGGAGGATCCTGAGTCTGAGACAGCCTGGGAAGCAGAGTAAGACCGTGTCTTAACAAGGGAGCGGGGGGGGGGGGGGGGGGGGGGGGGGGGGGGGGGGGGGGGGGGGGGGGGGGGGGGGGGGGGGGGGGGTAAGTCGTAGGAGGGAGCTTGTGCAGCATGTGTGAGATACTGGGCTCCGGCTCCAGCACTGCATTACAAAAGGCGGTGAATTCATTAATGTGGGCTATTGTGAATTTAAGCAATCATGTAAATTTTTATTTTTTTCTGGTACTAGGAATTCAACCCAGGACCTTCACATTAAGCTACATCCTCAGTCCTCTTTTGTTTTTTGACAGGGTCTCAATAAATTGCTAAATTGATCAGGCTGGGCTTTGAACTTGTATTTCTCCTGCCTCATCCTCGCAGAATGCCAGGTTCATAGGTGGGTGCCACCAGGTCTGGCAGTCACATCAACTTTTAATCTCAAACTTGAGTTTCTAAAACTCACAAGTATCTTCTATGAAGTGGGCCTTTACATTGTAATTCAGTGTTCAGAAGTCACTGTTCAGAGTTCAATGTTGAATAAAAATGTCATTGATAAGAATTACCCTGATTTGAAGTTTTATTTATTTTATTTTAATTTTTTGGCAGTATTGGGATTGAACTTGGGTCCTTGTGCTTGCAAGGTAGGCACAGAGCCACTGAGCTAAAGCCTGGCCCTTAAAGTTTAACACTAGTAAGATTTAATGGACAATAAAAGCAGTGTTTGATAGTCTCAGGAATAAAAAAGCCACACTGGGCCTGTAATCTCGGAACTCAGAGAGGTGGAGACCAGGGACTGCAAGTTTTGAGCCTAACTTGGGCAAGTTAGTGACCTAGGAAGACCCTTGCACCAAAAAAAGGGCTGCCACAGCTGAGAGTGAAAGCCCTGAGTTCAGCCCTCAGTACTGAAAAAAACGAAAAAGAGCCAACTAGGGACACACAATTTCATCATAAAATATCCTAAGCAGTATTCAAGAATAACTAAAGAAATTCCAAATTGCACAAATACAATCTTTCTCCCCTAATTTATCATTTACTCTACACTTCAGTAAAATGCCAAGAAGTTACAATTGGGTGGATTGAATGTTTTCCTGATAGAACATTCCATTCCATCTTTGTTCTAGAAAAATTTTTTCTTTTTATATAGGTAAGAGTTTGTAGATCAATCATCTTGATTTCAGCATGAGATTACATTCTGTACGCTTGAGTTCCTCTGAGTTATGCAGAAGTCTTCCTGTTCTAAATCTCCTATGTGTTTTATTCTTTTTTTTCAGCCAGTTTCAAAGTATGCCAAACACAAGGAAAATTACAAAAATCTTGGTCCTTAATTCTGCCAACATGCTGATGTCAGAGAAAGACATAAATTAGATGGAGACAGGAAACTCGAGTCTGGCTTTCTGGGAGGTAAGTTTTTCCTTTTTGAGAGGAGGGTTGGAGGTGGTAGGCCATAGGATTCAGGTAAAGCAGTCTGCAGACTCACCTGCTGATAGTGCACATGAAAGTTCTGATTAGAAAACTTTCATTAATAGAGCTAAAGATATAAATAGTGGTAACATTTTCCATCTTAAAACGCCCATTTACACTAGGATTCTCCTTCTAACTGGGAATGGTTGTAGGCTCATGCAAAGGATTTCAGGCCAGGAAAATTAAAGTAACTTCAGAGTTAACTCAATCCAAGTAACATGCATAGACTACATATGTGACATAAAGAATCTTAATATTTAACGGCAGATATCTTGTCCCGAAGCATTCCACGGTTCTGTGTCATACACCTCAACAATAATTTAGAGCTATGGCGGTTTAGCCGTGGCGTGGCTAAAAGTGGAATTTCCCTTCTTCTTCCTTCTGCACAGAACCTCCCAGCTTTCTCATTTGTTTAACTGTAGACATGGGCAAAGTGAAGCACGGCGTTGAAAATTATAAAAAATAAATTTACAGTGTTTTGAAATAATCTTCTTACATAAAGTTTCATTTTACTAGCAGAATAGCATCACCAGTGAGTTTGAAATTGCTTAAGGCACAAACCTCAGCCCCGGATTAAGAATGAATAATCATGATTACAATGAGGGCATTTTCATTATTATTAGTTTCTCCTTTTTAATAGAAGATACTTAGTTAACAAATACTTTATTAGCGCTCATGAGCCAGACACAGTAACTAAAACTGTCTAAATTTGAGGAAGCAAAATCCTACCACATACTCATGGTTAATACCCATTACAGTCAAAATACAGATGTCTGACGGGTAAATGCAGGTTCTGTCCAGGCACGCCCCAATCCTTCCTGTCCTGACCTTTTTATTTAACCACCTGAAATATAAACCTGAGATTTTTTTTTTGTGAATTTCGAGGCTGGTAAACTTTTGATATCTTTTACCCTAGAAGCGCAAGACTCAGCCATTCAGATTGTCAAAAAGAAACCTGCCCACTACTTTTGCTGCAGCGGAAGTTCTTTTAGTATTTTCTTTCTGTGATTTACATTTAAAAATGGTGTAAGACACTTCCTTGCTTGAATCTTATGATGTCTCCTTCCAAAATTCTCCTGATAGTTAAAATTCTACTTTTAAAGGCAGTGTCAAATAACCCTTCCTCCAGTAAACTAGCATTTTATCTCCTAAACCAAGTAAGGTCTTATGAAGACTCCGAGTACTTTACTTTGACCCCACTTTTGCTTCACTTTCATTTTAAGGAGCTAGGCGGACTTTAAACACATCTGCAAAGTCTCAGGACCTCAGAGACTTGGGTCAGGGTGGAAATTCAGCCTCTCGTGGTTCACCGTGAGCAGCGAACCGGTGAAGGGAAGGGCACTCCAGCGCTGGTGGTCGGAGCTGGGTTCTCTCTGCTGGGATCTATCCCTCCGGCGTCTCGAGAGCCCAGCGAGCCTAACTTTCCTTCGGTTGAGCGAGTGCTCGGGCGCAGCTCCCTCGCCCGCGCGGAAGCAGCTGTCTCGGCAGCTCCGCCCTCCCCGGCAGGGGAGAGGTCTCGGTGTGCAGCTGATTCCGAGGGACCCTTCGGCTCCTCCGCGCCTCAGTGCCCTCTGAGGCGGCGGCGCTTGCCAAGTGCCTTCCCAGCGCAAGCGCGGGCGGGTGGCGGCTGAGCGCAATCAGGGCCGGGATGGCGGCCTGGCTGGCGCCGCCAGCTCTTGACTCGTGAGATCCCTCAGGTGTGCTCCACGTCCCAGGAGACACCTTGGCAACGCCCACGGGGACCCTGCCTGAGCGAGCGCCTTTCCAGGCGCAGCCGGCCTGGGGAAGAGCGGGTCTCCCGGCCCGCGCCCGCTGGCTCCGCGCGCCCCCGCTGCTGCGCGTCCTCGCCTGGCGCTCACGCACGCGCACGCCGCGCTCGGCAGCCCTCGGCGCTGTCATGGCGGCCGGGAGCTGCTTCAGTGGGCACCCGGACGGACGCGCGAGCCGTGGCGAAGCGAGCTGTGGCAGTAGCATCCTCACCACCCTCAGCAGCCTTCGTCGCGGCGCCTGCTTTTGCGAAAACTGAGCGCAGGGGTGGGGCGGGCCAGACACCATGGAGTTCTGGGCAGCCACGGACTCCCAGGGAGCGGACTAGGGAAACTTGGAGGCTGCGACCAGGTGCGCCGACCTCTCTCCGCCCTCCCCTCCTCACTGTCCGTCTGTCCCGCGGGCCCCCTAGCTGCCTCCTGCTCTGCAGCCCGTGCGCGCACACCTCCCGCCCCTGGAGCGCAGGTGCCCGAGGGCCAGAGAGGTGCTGCACTCCTCCCCCTGGCCCGCGCGCCGCCCCCTTCCCCCGCCTTTTCCTGCCCTGGATCTCGCCGCCACCTCCGGCTCGCAGCTCCTGGGCCGGAGCGAGGACGAGCCACCGAGCTGGGTGAGGGGGAACTTTGTAGCAGTCTGAGGGTCCCCTCCGACCTTTTCCGCGCGACAGCTGCCCTCCCCGTGCACCTGTGCGGAGAGGCTGCGCGGCGCTGGCCCGCGGGAGCGTGGGGGAGGGAACCTGCCCGGGCCTCGGACCCGCCTTCCCCGAGCGCTGGGCCGGGAGAGCGGGCGGCTGCACACCGGGCGCCTTTCGGAACTTGTTTGACAATTAGTGTCGTCCTCTGCTCACTCCCCCCGTAGCCCCCTGCCACAAAACCTAGCCTTTGTAACATGTATTTAATCTTCCAATAGGGTTTGGCGTTGTTGTCAGCCTCGGGGAGAGAGATTGGACCAATACTCGACTCTTCGAGAGAAGGAGGGCGACGCCAAGGACTTTCCGCCCCAACTGCTTGTTGGGCTTTTTCCTCAAGTTGGGAGAGACCCTTCTCTTTCAGCGTTGCGTTCGAGCGTTGTGCTTATCGCTAGTGCAGCGGTTGCTGTCCCGGGGGTGACTCCAAGTTGTCCTTTTTCCTGCGCTAGCAATGGCTAGCGAAGACAGTCGTGTACCTTCCCCGCCACCAACAGGTGATGACGGGGGAGGTGGAGGGAAAGAAGAAACCCCTGCGGAAGGGGGTGCGTTGTCCCTGAAGCCTGGGCTCCCCATCAGGGGCATCAGAATGAAATTTGCCGTGCTGACGGGGTTGGTGGAAGTTGGAGAAGTGTCCAACCGCGATATTGTAGAGACTGTCTTTAACCTGGTAAGTGGATAAATATTTTATAAGAATATACTTTTCTTGGTGAGTTGGGGAACAAGACGTTAAAGCTTTAGTCATGTGCTTTACTCAGACTTTTGTAATGGCTTTTTCCATAGTTAAAAACAAAATTCTATTTGATTTACTGTAACAATTTATTTGGTTTTTCAGTTTAGGGGAATTATGCAAATCTTGATGCTTCGGGTTTTGTCAAAGTGAGATCACTTTTATGCTAAGGAAATAATTGTTGCCATGGAAGTGTTTTGGGAGTGGGGAGGGTTGCAGTGGTGGACTTTCTGTAATTTTTATTTCACCCTTGGGATGTGTGTTTAATCTTGCATTTCTCTTTAATACTTTTTTTTTTTTTTTTTAGACAAAGTCTCGCTTTGTGGTTCAGGCTGGCCTTGAACTCACCGTGTAGCCCAGGCTGGCCTTGAACCCACGCAATCCTGTGTCTGCCTCCCAGAGTGCTGGGATTGTAGGCCTGCTGCACCATGCCTGGCTTCTTTAACGTTTTAAATAAGTTTTTGTGACCTTTTTATTGAACTCGAAATGTGTTACTCTTTGAGTCTGCCAATGTTATGTAGTAAGCTTTAATCACAAAATTGTTGTTCTTAGGGCTAGTGAAAGGTTAATTTGTTGAAAATTAGTATTTATTTTATTTTTTGTTATTTTTAGGACAGAAGTTAATTATTACAGTGTATTTAGGATTATGATTAAAGTTATCATGTCAAAATTGGTTTTTTCTTGTGAAAAAGTATTAAGGCAGATATGGTATAATCTGTTTTGGAAATTCATATCTCCAACTAATGGTAAAACATACTTGGTCATTAGAAGTTGCTAATTATATTACTATAACTATGAATGTTATTTTTAAGAAGTGAATGCTTTTAATTTTTCTTTATTCCATTCTTAGAAATAGTTATTACTTTAATGGAGATTTTGAAGATTTCTTTATTCCAACATCTTTCTTATCAGTTTAAAGAATCAGAGAAGTCTGGCATGAAAATGCTGTACTTACCCTCTTCTAATCAGCTTGTTAGAAGATAACAGACAGCACCAAAAATATGTGTAATACTGTACTTACAGTAACTGTTTAGTACCTTTTCTCATTGCCTGTATGTTTTCAAGGTTAGGCATGTTTTATTCCAGGGCAGTTAATTATTTTCTTCATTAATCCTTCATTGCTAGTCAGGTCATTTGCAATGCAGCTTCTAGAATCATAAAGTACCTATTTGAATTCACTCACTTTAGAGTATGAAAACTTCAGGCATTACGGTATTTCGATATCAGATTACTGAATTGGGAGGTTGTAGAAATGCCTGTGTGTGCTCTCTCTCTGTCTCTCTCACTCTCTCTGTCACTTTCTCTCTGTCACTCTCTTTCTCTCTCTCTCTCTCTCACACACACACACACACACACACACACACACACACACACAGTCACTTAAAGAAACAATGTATTACGGGAATGCCCACTGTATGTGAATAGCGCACTGATTTCTGGTATCCATCATCTAGCTTCACTAGTTATCAACCTTTTGGGGACCTTGTATGTGCCCAGGGCTCTCACCAGTGAGTTTTAAGGAGGTAACTGCAGACTGATCTATTCCTTTATCTCAGAATAGACTGGAAAACTTCTTTATTTTTTTTTTCTTTTTCTAAATTCCATGTGCCTTAGATGATAAACAAATCTGTGGCAGTGATCTAGCGTATAATTAGTTGTTTGTTGTGAAGATACAACATTCTTTTGCAGAAGGAGGATTCAGGCTCCTCTCTTCTTTAGAACACTCTGTGTGGGGGTGGATGACCAAACATGAGTCACTTGTGTTTTTACCATTAAAGAAAATCTGAATTCTGTAGTAATAGTTTGTCGACATGCTGCTAGAAGGATAGGGCCAGTAGAGATTTCGAGGTCATTGCTTAGGTCCTTCATAGTTGCATGTTTGCAGGGAGTGGGTGACTGGGCTCAGGGAGAGGGAGAATCTGTTTAATGATACCTTCTTTTCACCACCATTCTCTTGTCTAGGGGACAGAGAAAGTTGCTGAAGTAACTAGATAGCAGTTCCTTCTTTTTCCATTGGCTGCTACAGTACTCTCAAAGATCCATAGGTGGGATCTTGGCTACTCTTGAGAAAATTGTGGGAACTGAAATACTGAGAATCTGTTGGGTTAGTTTTGGTGCACCTAAGTATTTCCTGTCAGCCCCAGTCTTAATTCTACTCAAAGAAGGAAGCTACATTAATTAGTAGATGGAATTCCTTTTTTCTGTTCTGGAGATTGAGCCCAGGGATGTTTCCCATTGAGCTACATCCAGCCCTTTTCAGATTCTCATTAAGTTGCCTAGGCAGACCTCTAACTAGCAATCATCCTGCCTCAGTCACCCAAGTAACTGGGATTATAGAATTGTGCACGATGGCTGGATGTGATTTTTTATGACGGTGCTATCAAGAGGCCAGGTTTTTATATATACTATTTGATGCTTCTCTGAACAATTCTTTTAATACATTTATCCCATCTCATAGATCCTCTGCAAGATTTAGTTGCTTGTCTACAGTTTGATTCTTAGAATGACAGTCTTTTCAGGAACATGTCTTGTCTCATGAATCAATGTAGTTGTTTTCTTCTCTAGGTTAGTATTCATACCTTAGGCATTGCTTTGCCTGATGAAAGGAAACAGACATCATTGGTGCTATTAAATGCTAATGGTGAAACTATCAAATTTTATTTACTTATTTTTTTTCAATTTAAATTTCAAGCAGCTACCAAAAATTGATTTAGGAAGGCATTAGAAGTAAAAACCATTTTTTAGGTCATGCATTTGGTTTTTGGTTTTTGGTTTTTTTTTTTAGGTTTTCTTTTGAGATAGGGTCTTGCTTTGTGGTTTAGGCTGGCCCTGAGCTCAGCCTCCAACTCACATCACAATCCTCCTGCCTCTGCCTCCCGAGTGCTGGGATTACAGGCATGAGCCACCACGCTCGGCACCATGGTGTGTGGGTACTGGTTGCTGCTGGGCATGAGTCTCCACACCCAGTATGGTATGTGGTTACCGGGGATTGAACCCGGGTCCTTGCACTTTCAAGACAGGCGCCGGAACCACTGAGCTAACTCCCTGGCCCTGGTTTTTTGTTTTTCATTTTTTCAGTAGAAATGGTTTGATACTAACTTTTTTTTCATTCTGAAACAAGGTCTCGCTTTGTAGTTCAGTCTAACCCTGAGCTCATTATGTAGCCCAGGCAAGCCTCAAACTTACAGCAGTCCTCCTGCCTCTGCCTCTCGAATGCTGGGATTACAGGCATGAGCCACCAAGCCCAGCCTTGTTTTATGTGGTTACCGGGGTTCAAACTTTGGACCTTGCTCTTGTCAGGCAGGGCTGGAACACTGAGCTAAATCCTTGGCTCTCAATATTAACTTTTTTAATACGTTGAAGTGAAACAAAATTATGAAAAGTAAGATGCCAACCCCCCCAGCCCCAAAAAACAATGCCATGAAATAGTATAACTGTAAATCCTGTGAAACTACCACTTAATTTGATGTACTAGTGTACATCAGTATCACTTGACCCTTAGGTAAGGCGCACCTTTCCTTTATACTATCTTCCTGCATCAGCCCATCAAAGTAGCCAGGATTATAGGCTTATGATACGGTGCCCAGCTAGAAAGGTTCTACTGGTCTTTTTACCCATTAAATATTAGCAATTTAAACAGTAAATCTGCAGGGTTAAAATTAAATGACCTCCTTCTGAAGAGTTGTCCATACAGTAAGCAGAAAAGCCCAGAGCTGCTCTGTCTCAGATAAGGAAAGAGGAAAGGGCTGAGGATGTGGCTTAGTGCAAAGGCCCTGAGTTCAATCCCTAGGACTGGGGAAAAAAAAAAAAAGAAAAGCAGTGGTCGCTAACTTGCAGTACCACAAACTCAATGGCATAATGCCTTTTGATTTCTTAAAGGACAAATCTGAAGTCTAGATTTAAATAATCTAGTTAAATGTCTAATTAAAATATTTAAAAATAAAATGTGGGCTACACAAATTCATTGGTTTTACTTCTTTCTTATTTTTTTGGAGACAAGGTCTTGCTTTGTAGTTCAGGTTGGCCCTGAACTCATTATGTAGAGCAGGCCACCCTTGAACTCACAGCAGTCCTCCTGCCTCTGCTTTCTGAGTGCTGGGATTACATGTGTGATCCACTACACCCAGTGGTGTTGGGGATTGAACTTGGGGACCTTGATTTTGCCAGGCAGACGCTGGAACCACTGAGCTAAATCCTTACTTTTTAAAGTACCTATAAGTTCTCTCACATGAACTTTCAACAGAAGGGTAATCATTCATTGTGTTTTTGTTCTGGTGTGTATCCAGAACTGTTTTCTCAGTACCTGTCATCCTACATTCAAGGATTAAAAGAATGGATTTTGGCAACACACTTGTTAATAAGCTGTACCCTCCCCATACCAATATGTACTTCATGTTGTGTGTAACAGAAAACTTGAACTAGTTTGAGCACGGTCACAAAGATTCACAGTTCATTTGTCTGGCAGTAACAGTCTGTTAAAGACTCAGTTTCTTTCTGTTTGCTTCTGCTCTGCTCTCTGTGATATCAGAGAGATCTGCTTCAATCTGTTACAATTCTCCTCATGGTTCTGATGTGGCTATCAAAAAAAAAAAAAAAGAGTTCTTGTTCATTTCTCTCAGAGAGAGCCTGTCTGTTTGCTCTAGACTCGTCAGACTGCCACCAGTGACATGGCCACTGAAGTGTGCTGACTGGTGTAACTAGTGTCGATATTTTACATATATAGTTTGATTATTTTCAGTAAATACATAGAGTTTTGCAACCATCCCCGCAGTCTAACTGTACAAAATTGGGTTTAACTCAGGGCTTTTGTAGTGAACTGCATCTCAACTCTTTTTTTTTTTTTTTT